>APFE031301571.1:102299-164842 GCA_000404065.3 Pinus taeda
TTGTAAAAGTATAGTAATTTCTAGTCAATCTGGGCCATTCATTAGGCAGATGATCTGACGGTAGAACTTATGTTTATTTTAGGGTTTTTTTGTCCTAGAAGGCAACCCCTCTCTTTGTATGAGGGCATTGTATTTGAGGCTGTGTAATAGATGTGTATTTTGTGTGTGTGATCAAGAAATAGAGAGGTGAGACTGTGAGAGAAAACAGAGGATATTACAGTGGATTTGCTATAGGTTGTGTCTCTTCATTTTTCTAGATAATAGAAAGGAAGGACTGGCTGTTCGGGGTGGACGTAGCCCAAACTGAGTGAACCACGTATCTCTATGTCTCTCTTGTTTTATGCGTTTTCTATGTTTATATTTCTACAATATTTTATGTGTTCCATTGCTCCGTAATATATAATTTTCTAATAGAATATTGGTGTTCAAAGCCCAACAGAGAGGATAACTTGTGCCATATCACATCTTTAAAGTGTCGACCATGGTCGAAGACCAATTGTTTCGGAACCCCAAATCGAGTGATAACATGGTTGAGAAAGAAGAGGGCAGAAGTAGCTACAGTATTAGTGAACGTTGGCATGGCTTTAGCCCACTTGGTAAAATAGTGAACAACCACGATAAAATACTTGTGGTTATTAGCGGATGGGGATTGACACTCCATAAACTCAATACCCATTTACAAAAAGGACCAACTGCAGCAACTAGATGGAGGAGAGTAGATGGAGCTCTTGCCTTAGGGGCATATAACTGACAATTGGGATAGTGTTTGATTTCCACAATGTAGTCGCTGAAGGGAGAAGGCCAAAAGTACCTAGCACACATGATTTTATGGGTAGTAGCCTTTCCAAATATGTGGCCACCATAAGTGTCACCATGGCAAGAATTGAGCACTTTCTCAGCTTTAGAATGGGTGAGACAATGACAAAGGACAGTATCGACACTGTGATGATAGAGATCATCATTGATGAGGAGGTAGTAGGGGGCTTGACATCGAACCCGTTATCGATCATCATGAGTGAGATGGGGGACAAATTTCTAGATTCACAGATATGTGAGGATGTTAACATACCATGGATCATAAGAGGTTATAAGGAACACGTGTTCATCTAGGAGATTGTCATTAACAGACAGATCATGCACATTGGTGGTGAATTCAGAAATAAGTTTAGTAAGGGCTAAACCTTTCTTACTTTTTGGGGTGAAAAACTCAAGATCGTATTCTTGGAGGATGAAAATCCAGTGGGCATACTTCCTGTTGATGATCCGTCAACTCAGTAGGAAAGCCATTGGGTTGGAGTTTGTCACAACTTTAGTGGTATGAGTAAGGATGTAATGGTGAAGTTTCTCAATGGAGAACATGACATCTAGCACTATATTTTCTTCGTGTGACTGAACATAGGGGGCTTGTTGAGGTTCTTATTGACATAATAGATGACATGTTCTATTCCTATTAAATCTTCCAATATTAGGACCCCAGCAATCGAGTAGCTGGATGTAGAGATGTATAAGATGAAATCCATTTTAAAGTTCGGTGGAATAATTAAGGGAGTAGAAGTTAGAGCACATTTTAGCGTATCGAAAGACTATTGAGCTTGATTATCCCATACAAATGGAATGGTATATGTAAGGAGTCTGAGGAACCCATGAGCCATTGCGACATAATGAAGGAAAAACTAATAAAGGAAGTTAGCCTTGCCTTGATGGATTTGTAGCTAGTTGAGAGTATGGGTGGGGGGCAAGTTCAAGGATGGATTGAAATTTTAAAGGATTAAGAGTAATACCATCCTTGGAAAAAATGAAGCCCAATAGGAGGACAACATAGATGAAAAAGACACACTTTAGGGGATTAAGGAGAATTTTATACTTACTACATCGTAAGAATACAATTCGCAAATCATGGAGGTGTTGTGACTGAAGTCTAGAATGAGCAGTGGGTTCATCGATATATGCAAGGATAATGTGGGACAAGTCTTGAAAGAAATAGGACATGGCCAACTAATAATTGGCGCCAACATTCTTTAAGCCGAATGGCATGACCTTGTATGCAAAGGTTTCCCACAGATTAGTGAAGGCGGTTTTTAACTGATTGACATTACGGATACAAATTTGATTGTACTCAGAGAACCCATCCATAAAGGAAATAATCTCATGCCTTGCACACTCATCAATGACCTAGTCAATGAAGGGTGTGGGAAATTTTTCTTTGGGACAAGCTTTGTTCAGATCACGAAAGTCAGTGAAAACATGGATGGTGCCTTATTTTTTAAGAAAATGAATTAGATTGAACATCCATGTGGTGTATTAAGTAGGATAAATGAAGCCCACCCACTTTAGCTTATCGATTTTAGCTTTGATGGCATCACACTTGGAATGGTGAATAGGTCATTTCTTTTGATAGACAGGTATGGAACTGGACCAAGTGTTTATGTAATGTTTGACAATGGTGGGATCAAGTCTTGGAATTTCAAAATAGGACTAGGCGAAAGCATCACATAATTCCTTAAATAGCTTCATGTAAGCCTCAATTTCTTCTAGGGTGTAATGTGTCCCCAAGACAATGTTTTATTCAACCCCTGGTTTATTTGAAATGTTTATTTTTATGGTGGGGGAAATGTTGGAAATACTTCCTTCTTCGAAAGCATCGGGCATGAGAATGGGATTTTTGAACCAATCGACATCACCATGAATGAAGTCTTTGGATTCCATAGCATATTGGTCATGGGTCTACTACGGGAGGAAGTATGCATGATGGTGAATATCATCCCAAGGGTAATCAGAAGTGGTCATGGCTTTCATGATGTCTTCATCAGAGTGGAAGATGGGTGGACTGGAGGAAGAAAGACCACATGGTGAGGGAGAGATACTTGAAGCATCTTCATGAAAGATTTGTAATAATTTTTTCCACGACATGAGATGCCCCCAATGCATTAGCAATACTAGGTTGAGGTAGATCAGGGATGACAGTGTAAATGTAACCTGACTAGGCATAAATCAGGTCAAATTTGAGAGCTATTTGGAGAGCTTCTTATTTGGATTAAGGACAGTGGGAAGCAACATCCTTCATAATGTGGGCCAAATGCAATCTAAGAAACCAATCCATATAGACTTGGTTTTCAAAGTTAGGAGCTTGCGATATGCTCCTCTTTCTATGCCATTCCTAAGCATGGTCGGAGAGGTGAGTAGCAGAAGTTTAACGAAATGAAGTCAAAAGTTTAGTACTAGTATAATAATGGATAGGTAACTAGAAATATGAAAGAAAGATTGTGGCAAGAGTCACTAAAGTGGAATGGGTTTCCCTGGGTTGGTGTACATACCACTTTGTAGCATCTCCAGTGAGATTGTGTTGGAACAATCCAAGACAAATGGAGTCATCGGTAATAGAACTGGATGAACACCACATATGGAAGGAGAGAACATGATTGGTTGGGTCTTCCCCAGGATTACCCTCAAACTTCGAGATGTCTAAATGGAGTTTTGTAGGCATTACTGGCCATGTGAGATCGTGGAGAAGGGGAACATTAATAAGTTGCTTAAAATATTGGAGACTTAAACCAATGACAAAAAGAAATAAAGGAGTTGGAGTGACCACACTAATTGAGGTTCCTCTAGTGGGGGTACCCTAGTTGGCACCTGGGTTACCACGCTCGATTCCTACACCTACATTGGTGCCTCACATGATGGTGATGTGAGGATGAGGGGAAGCAAAATCAAAGGATGAACAAGATGAACCAACAAAATAAGAATTAGAATCAAAATGATGACTCGATGGAGACTAGGGGGACGAACTCACACCCAATGGGAGGAGTGATATGGCCTAATGGGAATTGAGGGTGAATCCCTTGAATTCGACATGACAAATGCCTTGTAGGCATTATGTTGTCTAGACTAAGTGATAACGATAGGAAGAAAAGAGTGAAAAACAACAAAAAAACACATAGTGTAGTGGTGCCAAGTATAAAATAACTATTTTAATGATGTTACTCTAATGCAAGAAAACGCGTTCAATCAAATAAAAAAGACCTCTAGCCTATAGGTGATATGAGTCCTCAAGAAGTACTAGATCTATTGTTTCATATGGTCTTCCAAGTAACTTCTCACTTGAGAGAATATCATCCCTACAAGTAGAGCTATCTAGAGAAAGGTGGGGTAGAGGATCAACTGCTTCCCACAACCAGTCCTATAAGGTGTTTTCCTAAGATTGGTCACTATGCTTACCTTTGTCCTATGGGGGCGGTCGAGTATTGAGCTTCTTGGTAGTCAACCACTGCAAGGAATTCCTCGCCATGGATTGGGTAGCCACAAGGATAACTTCTCACACAATGACTTAGCCTAACCCCCTCTGAATCGAGTTTCTAATGCACTTTGACTTTTACCATGGGATGGTGAAGGATTTTAAGCTGCCTAATATGACAACTTCTATGTTTCAATGAAAATTGACCGATGGGTGTTATTGGAAGGCTATCCCACTGAACTTACACATACACTACAAATATTGATTGGCCTTGATGCCCAAGTGGGATTAATCTATGTGTGCTAATTTATTAAGGTGTAGTGTTTAAATTCTTGGCTTGGTGGGTTAACAAAGCTCTTGTTCACTTAAGGCATGAGTGTGTGAAAGATATGTGTTAAGTGGATGAGTTAATTAAGAATGTTTCATGGTGGCATATGTTTCTAAAAGTAAAATGTTGAAACACTATAAATGAATATGAAATGATAGAAAATTAAATAGTCAATCAAGCATACGCAACCCCAGTCACAAGGGATACTAAGAAGCTAAGCAAGAGAAGACAAACAAGCTACTTAAAGACACATAAATAGGCCAACGAGATATGATGTCAAGGGACTAGGATCTAAAGTCCCTTAGCTATTGGAAATGGTGCAAACAAGCAAAAACAATCATAAGTGAAAACTATTGTAAAGGACAGGTATAAAGATCTAAGACCTGGGATGCTCAAGGGGATCCTAAGGGGGAAAGGAAAACATCGGCTCTAATGTGAGAAAAGGTAAAATAAACCTATCTAGTGGATATGAAAAGTAATGGATCAGATATGGAAAATAGAGGCTAAAAATGTTGAAGACCCTAAACTCCTCACTCAACAAATGTCTTCCTAACAATGTGGAGGAGTACTCTAAACCCTAGGGGGCTATTTCCTTCCTCAAAGAGACAAAAAAAGTGGATATAGCCTTAATGGGGATTGATCAACAAAGTTGAAAAAACCAAACCAGTCTACAGACAACACTTTCGGCAAAATTGTAAAAAATTCGAAAAATTTTCAGAAAAGTTGCAACACACGGGTACTGACCTGTTTTCAGTGAAAGTGAAGTTCATAGGCCAAAAAGTACACTCTGGAGCACACTAAAGGGGAAAAATAGTGTGCTCTATCTCCAGGAGTCTTAGTCGGCAGATATCAGGCAAATGTTGCCATCTCTTTCTCGGTTGCTACTTGTGACCTGTGAAAAAGACAAAAAACCCGTCAGAATCTGAAAATTAGAAAAAATAGGGTTTAAAGATGGAAATGAAAATTGTGACGCCTAAAAAATGGTGAAGAAACCCTGAAATTTTTGGAACTTTAGTCACCTAGGAATGTGGTTATTAAACCAATGGAGTCACCATTTGTTAGAGTGAAAATTCCTGGAAGGTGTACCAAAAATACTAACAACAATTTGATGGTTTTTGTCATTCAATATCTAAAATACAAATGGAAAACCTATAGTAAAAGAAAACGAGATCTAAAACAAATAGCATTAAAATAATGTATCTAGAATAATAACCCAACTAGAAAGACAATTTTAAATGAATAAATATTTATTGATAACACATGGTGAAGGAGATCTACAGATTGGTCTGTAAGTCCCCCTCTGGGGGATGGGTCCTTAGATATCCTTCATGCTTCAGAAATAGAATTCCTTCTCTCAATCGTGTGAAAAACCCAAACAAAATGAAGAACTCAAATGGAAGCTCAAGAAAATGATGATAATGTTGACGATGATAATGATCATGGTGAGGAATGAATGAAAAATGCTCATTATATAGCAAAGTATGGAGTTAATCTAAAAAATGGAGAATAATAAAATATTATTGACCAAATTTAGATCTAACTACTTGGAATACTTTATTATATTTATTGGAGAGGGAAAAGGAATTTAAAATCATTAAATTCCTTTATTTAGAAATAATTAACAACTAAAATGATTTATTAACTATTTTGCGAGAAACAAGAAAGGTGTGAAATCAAAATAGTTATTAAATAGTGATTTAATAATTATTCTAATTAAAGAAATAAAAAATTTAAATAAATAATTATCTATTTAAATATTCCTAAGGGATTTAGTCAAATGTGACAAGGAATAATTATTAGATAATGATTTAATAATAATTCTTAGAGAAAATTAAAGAAATAATGATTTATATAATTGTTGTTTTTTTATTATTATTTAAATCATAAAATAATTTAATGAAAGTGGTTTACTAAATTATTTTCCACAATGAAAGTGATTTTACGATGGTAAAATTAAATTCACATGGTGTATTTCGATCCACCTAGTTAGAAATGGCTTGGTGATCATTTTTTGGTGATAACAATTGACTTGACATGATGTTTTCCTGTATATTTGTACTATTTCAATCCTAAGGCATCATAATGAGCATGGGACATGGCTGCCTCATATAAACACTTTTTGTATCATCATTCCTTCATAGAAATGGTTTTCTATGAGTTCTCCATCAAGGACATCTACCCAATCATCTCCAGAGTGATCTCATCTCTCTCAAAAATCATGTTAGACCCATCATCAAGTCAAAAAAATATGATGTATTTCAACTATACGTTCTCTCCTAGTGTAATACATTAGGGGGCAACTGTTAACATGGAAAAATCGTACACACATTTGTATAGGTCAAATGACACCCACAGCCAAACACGAGCATGTACAAGTGAAACTTTACCAACTAAAGACATCATAAAAAAAATGTTTTCTAAGGTCATATGTAAAAAATCAGTGTACGAGGGCTATCCAAAGGTAGAAATTCATTGTCGCATGACTATTTCTTTGATAGCAACATGGGTCACCCAAAGTCCAATTAATAGTTCAGGACCACTCCACACAATCTTGGCTAACTACCCCTGACATATACTGCCTAAGGACAAAATATTTTGATCCTACTTGGAGATATGCAACCCTGAAGGGAGTCCTCTTCTCCTTCTCTCAAGCCATTTTCTCCTTAATGATCCAAGGGAGGGAAAGAGGAGTTAAATTTCTATATAAACAAGGCATTGGAAGACCAAAGAGAAGAAGAAGTTTGTGGATTGTTATGCTGGAAAAATTGCTCCAAAGCAATCCAAGATTACATTGTTGAGAGAGTTCCACCACCATTAAGAGTTCCCTGGGCTTATTTTAGAGAGAGTGAGTTTGCATAGGAGATTGAAGAAAGGAGTTCCTTGCTGAGAGCCCTTGATCACCATTTATTAAGAAACTCTCTTCAAGTGTATTGGTATCTTATTTCTAACTCTTCTAGAAACAATCAATAAGGGGGATTATGTTCCAATATCTTTGTTGATGCGTTTATGCTTCATTAAGCGTTGTTTCATGTTATTTTTTTTACTTTTTGTTTACTCTTTCTCATGTATTTTTCTTCTCACATTACATGCTTTCTTGGCTCTTATTAAAGAACTAACATAATCCAACTATTTGTATATGTGCTCTTTGTAGGTGACAACCGAACTACAAGGAGAGGTGTTTTGGGACCCCTCATCAACAAAATACCAAATACACTACCTTTACTAGATTGTTGCTTTGCTTTTCTCCTCCATCGAGTACTTCTCCTTCTTTGGTTTACCTCTTTCCCTTTGTTTGATGAGATAGCTTATTTTACTTCTACCCTTTTGATATAAATGAAAAATAAAGAAATGTCCCCCCCATGCAACCTTGCTCCCCCTGTCTTGTTGATCGTGTGGACTTGACAAATTTCTTTTGATATGGTGAGTGCTTTGCTAGCTTATTTAAGATCTAGAGGAGGGAGTCAAGAGGAAATACTCCCAATATTTTCCTTAAATAATCAAATTGATCTCTTAGGAGAGGTTTGGTGAATATATAAGCTACTTCTTCTTTCTTTGGAACATACTCCAACTTAATAATCAGATTTGCAACTTTCTCTCTTAAGAAATGCTACTTGATTGGAATATATTGTCTTTGAATAAAAGACAAGGTTCTTGGACATTATGATGGAACTTCTATGATCACATATGATTAGTATAGGTTGATCATATAATATGTGTACATCCTATAAAGTTTACCTCATCCATAAGAGTTGAGTGCAATAGGGAACTGTTGTTCATTCAATCAGTTGGGCGAAAGAGTCTCTTCTACTGGCTTTTCTAATGGATGGAAATATAGGTTCTACTGGATGGGTCTCTTATACTGGCCTAATGAGTGGGGCGCTGGCCTAATCAGCCCTATCAGTCCCAATCATCAGTCAGTCCCATTCTCATTCAATCAGTCTAAGCCCCAGGTGTAGGTCAGTCCCAGGTGCAGGTCAGTCCTAGTCAGTCCCATAGGTCCCATTCAATTAGTTGAGTGGGAATGCATTCCTCTTCAATGGTAGAGAGTGAAATTAAGGCTCGCTTCTTGATCAAACATTAAACTAGAGATTCACCAAGAAAAAAATCACCACAACTAGTGCTCTTACGATCCCCTACATCACCTGCCTAATTAAAATCAGTGAAAAATATTTACCTCTAGGGTACCGAATTCCATAGTCCATTGTGGCTCTGAAATATCTGAGAATCCTCTTTGCTACTAGGAGATGACTCTATCTTGGGGCTTCTTGAAATATTTCAACAATACCAACTACCTACATGATGTCTTCTCTTAAGGCTATCAGATATACGATGCTTCTACTAATAGATATCTATAAATTATCATCTACATTTGGTGATTCATCAATCTTGCTGAGCGTGTAGCCTATAAGGTCCATTGGAGTGCTTACCAAAGAACATTCATCCATAGTAAATTTCTTCAATAGTTCCTTGAGATACTTGGTTTTTGAAATAAATATTTCTTTGGATGAATGTGCAATCTATAAACCAAGGAAATAAGAAAGGGATCCAAGAGTAGAAATCTCAAATTCAACCTTCATATTATTTTCAAATTGGCATGTTAGTTGATTTGAATCACTAGAAAAATAATATCATCAACATAGACAACCACCACTAACAATTTTTCTTAAATAGATTCAGCATACAAATTACTATCAATTGCACCTCATTTAAAACCACACTTGAGCAAGTAGTTGTCAAACTTGTAATACCAAGCCCATGGAGCTTGCTTGAGACCATACAAAGCCATTTTTAGCTTGCAAACATGATTACATTGATTTTAAAAATTAAAACCATCTAGCTACTCAATGTAAACTTCTTCTAGTAACTATCCATTCAAGAAAATAGATTTGACATCAATATGATATATCTTGAATTTCTTGAAACTTGTAAATGCCAAAAAAATTATAATCAACTCTAATCAAGAAATAGGAACAAAGGTTTCATCAAAACATAATAATTCAATCTGTGCATATCCTTTGAAATATATACATGCCTTGATTCTTACCACTTAATCAGGCTCACTAAATTTTTTCTTGAAGGCCTAATTCTTGCCAATAACATTCTTGTTTGTTGGTCTAGGTATAAGTTCCCAAGTATGAATTTTCTCAATCTGATTGATCTCTTTGTGCATGTATTTTAACCAATTATCATCTTGGATGGCCTGAGTAAAATCCTTTTCTTCCACCATATATATCAGAGCTACATGCACTCGAGCAAGGTGATTTAACAATCTTCTTCTTGTCTAAACACCGATATTTAAATCACCAACAACTTGATCAGCTGGGTGGTGTTTTTTCACATATCTTGTTGGATCCTTGGATTGATTATTGAGGGGTTCTTCATTGTATTCATCTCAAAGTGGATTATCAACCTTCTCCTCATTTTTGAATGGATCAATGGAGCTGGTATTTACTTGTTGATAGACTTTCGATTCAATCTTCTCATCCACTTTGACACAAATACAATCAACTATCCTTTTTGTATTCTTTTTGCAGCATATATAACCCTTGTTATTTTGAGAGTATCCAAGAAAAATAATTTCATCAACCTTTGCATCAAACTTACCAATATTTTCATCATTCATTTTGATATAGCACATGCTTCCAGATACTCTAAAAATCTTGACTGTAGCAAGTATTCCATACAAAATCTAATATGGAGTCTTATCACTATTTGGTCTGAAGTGTGCTTTGTTGAGAATCACCATTGTTGTGTGAATGGTTTCAACCCAAAATATCTGCTAAACATTTCTTTCTCCCATCATGGATTTGGACAACTATTGAACTGATCTATTTTCTCTCTCTGCTACAACATTCTGCCATGGAGTCTCTACTATTGTAAACTACCTTTTCATGCCATGTTTCTTGGAAAAGTTATCAGAATCCTTTGAAGTAAACTCACTTTTATTATCATACCTCATCCACTTGTTTTTATAGTTAGTCTGATTTTCAACCATAGCCTTCAAGTTTTTAAACATGTCAAAGGCCTCTGATTTTTATATTAAGAATGCAACCCATATCATTCTACTAAAATCATCAATAATACGCATGAAATACAATTTACCTATGGGTTTCTGTGTTCTTGAGGGTCCAGATAAGTCCATATGAAATAGTTGTAATGGCTTAGTTAATGAATCCTCCTTGGAACTGAATGGTACTCGCACTTGCTTACCCAACTGACAAGACTTGCAAATAGTATTCTCAAGCTTTGAAAACTTTGGTAGATATCTCACAACGTTCTTCTTGCCCAACTTGAGAATCTGATCAAAACTTATATGTCCAAGTCTTTTATGCCACAACAATCTCTCATTAATATTTTACAAACAACATCTCTTTGTCTTCTCTTTTACGGTATATACATTACTATCTATTCTCACAACTTCAACTACTATCTCTCCAGTGCCTATAGACTTGATTTGACAATTTTTAGCCTTGAAAATCACATCATAACCTTGGCCACACATTTGAGACACACTTATTATATAATTCTTCATCCCATTAAAATAAAACACATTCTTGGATTTACCTCTACCATTTGATAATCTGACAACTCGTTTACCAACAAACTTACCAGGTGCATTATTTCCAAAAGTCGCATTTCCCTTCTGAACTAGTTTCCATGTTAAAAACTTACTTTTGTTTCTTAACATGTACTAGGAAAAACCGCTATAAGCATACAAATAACTACCTTTATTATGATCATATAAAAAAATATTACATTTCTTTGTGCTTTATTTTCCTTTCCAGAGATTGGACTCCTGGATTATTTGCTCAATAATTGGCTCAGGCATTTTATTCTTAAATCTACAATAAATTTCTCTATGGCCAAAATTTTGACAATTATAACATTGGAACAAATTATTTAAAGGAGTTAATGGATTGTTGTACTTGGGTCTTCTTATCCTTTATCTGATTGACTCATTATTTGGTTAATAACTTATTCTTCGTGGCATGAGTTGTATGCATGATAAATTCACACTAAGATTCACTACCTTGTGCCAATAATTTGTGCATGTAAAACAATATCCTACAAAATTCTTCATTCCTAGGAGAAAATTTATTTCTAAACATTTGTTGGGGTTCCCTCTATGAATTTCGATTTGTTTTTCCAACATTGCTTGAATTTTACTAAGTGAAATTCCTCCTTTTATTTCGTTGCTGATAATTTCTCTCTTGCTACATATTGGACTATGTGCTACATTTGACTCTTTGTTGTTTCATTGATCCATCTCTAATGTCATAATGTATTCATTTTGGGCTGCTTGTACGAAGGTAATTGATTTATTTCCCTTCAAATCAGTTGTTTATCTTCAATTGACCTTAAATCTAAGACCAATTCTGTCACTTGAGACCCTCTGTGATTCAAGAAGCTCATTGAAACTTTCAGTCTCCTTTCCAAAGTTTGCATTAAAACTCAGCTGGGTTTTTTCCTTCTCTAGCTCTTTCCTTAACAAAACAATTTCTCCTTCTAGCCTCTCACATGCTTAAATTTTCTCTCTGAGTTGTTGATTTAAAGTCTCTTGAATATTCTTACCTTCTTCAATTTGTACTAGCAACGGTTCTATGGCTTATGCTTTGTCTTTAATCAGCAACTCCCTTTGGGTTTTATTTTTCTTCCTCAGCCTTTCAATATCTTCAAGAGCATTAACCAACTCTCCTTCCAAATCAACCTTGAACTCTTCTAAATTATAATTAATAGCTTTTGTTTCCATATTTTCTATGTCCATGAGCATAAATTCCTTTGGACCATCATTACTTTTTTCCTCATCTAAGGATTGGTTTCCTTCACTTTCAGAGGAGATGACATCTTGGGTCTATAAGTTCTTCTTTTTAGCCCTCTTTCTCTCCCTTTGAATTTTCTTGAACTTCTCTCGAGGATCATATTCTTTGTTCTTCTTTTCAGGACACATGGAAGCATAGTGACCAACTTTACCACAATTAAAGCATTTAAAGGGTAGCTTACCTTTGTACTTGCTTGAGCCTCACTTAAGCTTCCTCATGAACTTGGCTTCCTCTTCACTTAATTGATAACATGAATCATGATGTTTTTCCTTGGGATTTTTGTTTGCTTTGAATGATATCTACTTTGTTGTAGGCTTACCATTTTAAATTCTCATCTCATAGGATGTGAGAGTACCAATTAGTTGGTCCAAAGTGAGAGTCTTCAACTCTGTCATGTCCTCAATACATGGAACCTTGGGATTAAATCTTAGAGGGAGATATATTAACAACATTTGTACTACTACAAGCTCTTCTAATTTCTCAGGAAGACCTCTTATAGTTTTAAAAAATTCATCAAACCTCATAAAGTATTTTGTAATCTCTTCATCATCATGCATCTTTAAAGACTCAAATTTCATTCTAAAATGTTGAAGTTTAACTTGCTTTACCTTGTTTTCACCTTCATAGAAACTACTCATCTTGTCCCAAATAGATTTTGCAGTAGATAAGTTCATAACCTTAACTAGTTTAGATTTAGTTAGGCTCGGCAAGAAGGTCATTCATGGCCTTATAATTACATGTAAACTCAATCTTTTGACATCTTGTAATAAAGGCTAGAGGATTCTGATATTCTTCTTTCACTACATCCCATGCATCACCTCCAAGTGATTGAATATAGGTATTCATCCTTACTTTCTAAAACACGTAGATTGTCCCATTGAACATAGGTGTCCTATTGGTGTATCCTCCTTTGATTTCCATGGCCCTTGATATTTCTTCTAGTTGTTAAACTAACATGAAGTAACTTGGTTTTTCTTTAATACCAATTGTTAGAAACCAAGACAATATCGAGAGGAGGGTGAATCAGTGTTGTAGGAATTAAAAAAATTTCTTTCACTTGTAAAAGGTATTAGGACACCAATGAATACTTCAAAAATTAATTCAAATAAGAATGGAGGGAATCAACATAAGCAACACAAACAATACACAAATTCTTCAAATTATTTCTTCAATTTACTTCACAAAGGAAAGATACTACTTGTTGTTACAAAGTTCTCTGGCTACAACTAAAAGGAAGCTACAACTCCCTAATTTATCAGCTACAACTCAAAGGAGAAAAAAATTATATTTTATTAACTACCACTGAAAGGAACTCCAACCCCTAAATATTTACCAATCACTATTGGAAGAAGATACAACCCTTGATCTGCAAGTTAGCACCTGCTTGACCTCAATGACTCAACTTTCATACATTTTTCACACTTAAATCATGAAGGCAACTTCCTCACATAAAAAAATAAATTTCTCACTTCAAACACCATAATATCACCTTCAACAATTTTTTATCACTGATCAACTCACCGAACACAAAAACAACATCAATCCAACACACATACTCACAACCACAATATTTCTCAATCGATTATGTTTATATAGAAATTTGAGCTAATAATGTTAGTTATTTGAACTTTAGTCACACTGTACCTTTATGCTTGCAAGAATCTTTATTTTTTCCTTTTCCTACTTCAAACACGTCTTTTGAATGTGCTCTTAAATTATTCAAACTCTTCCTACCTATCTCTATAAGAAAAACTTAGTTAAACTACTTAATTTTGTTATTATGGAATTTTTATCAGGCTTTAGCAGAGCTTTCTAAATTTGGTGCACCAGTAAATTTATCCATTATGCTAAATATGCCTTCAAACTGTCCATGCTACCAAATACTTCCACTAACATTCATGCCTTTATTTTTTCAATTTTAGTGTTTCACTGTATATCTCATAAATGCCAATTTCAAGTACTATTAACCCATTCGTGTTAAGCCTCCAATATAGCCCAAAGTGCTTTAATCACCACATATAACTCACTGTGGGGCCCTTCTAAGATATAACATTGAGGGCTTTAATAAACACTACAACTTCTCTCCGCCCATGATTTTATGCCCATTTAGAACCAAGTTTAAGTGCTTTTCCTTAGCTCCCAACCTTATATCTATGCATTATTGAAAATGCTTCCAAAGACTATGCTTTGGGATTACATGTACTAGAGGGACTATGCTCTCCACATGCACTCTTTTCATCAGTCATTAGTTCCAACTATACATGCCACATTTTAACAAAGCTGAGTTAGCCCAGAGCTACTCGCATGCACTCTTTTGTCTCCTTTTAGGCCGACACCTCCATGATGATATGTCTTGTGAGATATTTTTATTGGTTCCAGAATTCCAACTGTAACTTCTACCATGTACTCCACATATCGCAAAGCCTAATCATCCTGTAGCGTCTTTATTTTGCACCTTTTTTTTCTTTCTTTTGGGGTGGCTCCTTTGGGATGATGTGCCCCAATTGGATCTATGCTGCACTCATGGAGTAATCACAAACCTATTTGGGTGAGTTATATCCACATTGTTTGCCACCTTGTCTTGGCATTGAATCATCCCAGATGCCTTAACCTGTGAAAATTTTAACCCTTATGGGGAAGCCCTTCTAGGGTGACCTGTCTAGAGATCATCATCATTGCATCATCATAGCCACATGGTGCCTCCTGAGTGGTGCCACGTGTTACTCATATTTGACCCACTTGGCCACATGAAAATGTCAAAAATGAATGCAACATGTCCTTTGGTCTGTAATGCCACATCACTTGTGCTTACGTCACACTAACATCATTTGCCACTATCGCTTCCACACTATTTGTATGAGCCAATATAATTATGCCAAGTTTCATCCACATTGCCATGATGACGAAGGCAGAGGGGGTATTGGGTCTTGGTTTTGCAACAATTTCCTTTGTAAAAATTTATAATTGTTCCAGACCTTTTACTGATGCATCGTCTGCCATATATGCTCGATGTCAAGACATCACAGCAGTCTTAAAATTGTGCCTAACCTTGGCTCTTCTGAATTTGGACTTTCAGGGGTGACATGTTATATATGGCTCATTATAACTCCTTTGTACCAATCAACTCTTACTGACGTCCTCTTGGAGCCCTCTCATCCCAGGAGTTCACCTTTGTGCAACTTCTTGATTCCTCCAAGGAAAGCCTCTTGGGGTGATGTGGCTCTAGGGGCCATCATAATGCAAACTCCATTAATCCCCAATTATCACACTATTGTGTTAATTGTTTCACGTCCACCCAATGCATTATCATCTTGAGATTTTTCTATTGTGTGGAAATTTTCACTTTTGGGAAACCTCCACTGAGATTGCGTGGACATGGGCTCCACCATCATCCAATAAAATTTTACTTTGTTTCTATGTTGTTGATATATGTCCTCCGAGCACTATGATTAGTTGATCCACCAATGGCACCACTGAGTTTGGAAAAATCACAAAACTTGCAAATTTTTGAACCTACACCAACTTTAGTTGTGAAACCATTGACTTTGGGGTATTGATCATTGATTGACAATAACTTTTGATCAAGAAGCCATTTGTAGACTTCCATAACTACTAGAAATATCTTTTAGATTTATGTCCATCTAAATAGTTTGCAACTGCATTTAAGATAATATGATATACCAAAAATGGCTCCAAAGTCTCTGCACCTTCACCATCTTTTCCTTTACCATAGTTTGAGTTGATCTTCATTCTTCTTGTAGCCATCTCTACTTTTCCCATCATCACCATTTCCATTTTCATCAATGACAACAAATTTCTAGCATTGATCTATATCTTCTAAGAGTTGAAATTCTTTAGGTTGTTCAATGTACTCCTCCTCCTCCAGCTCACCATTGAGGAAGCTCAACTTGACATCCATATGATAAACTTTGAAATTATTATGACTTGGAAATTCCAATAACATCCTAATATCCTCTAGTATGGTGCAAATATTTCTTCAAAATCAATACATTCTAACTAAGCATACACTTAGTAGACCAGAGTAATTTTGTTTTTTATCACCCATCCTTCTTCATTCAACTACTAATGATGCTCTTGTCCTTTGCTATAGGAACCAGTTCCCAAGTGTTGTTTTTCTCTATATGGTATAACTCTTTATCCATTTCTTTAACCCAAAATTAATCTTCACTTTCTTGACTGAAGTTTTTGGGTTTCATTTGAGATAATGGAGCAAATTTTATGTGTCTAGGACTGCATGTAAATCTTCATCTTGTCTGCAATATGATGTCTCTATCTCCAATTATTTTTCTATTAGGGTGTTTCCTTTGTACATATGTGGATGGTGTTTTGTGCCTCTTATAGGTCCTTTATTTTTCTTCTTCTTCTATTTTTTCTGGTTCTTCATATTCTAAAGCACAATCATCATCCTCCTTTCGTTTCTCATTTTGCTAATATTTTGCTAAATGGGGCAAGGCTTCATTAACTCTAACATCAATTCATTCCTTGATCTTCTGGAACATCTTGTTGTAGCATTTGTATTCCTTAATTTTAATTGATTATCCAAGGAAAATACTCTTGTCTGCTCAAGAGTCAAACTTACCTAGATTCTTATAATTCCTTTTTATATAGTATTTGTACCAAATACCTTGAGATATTTTACTAAGGTTTGCCTCCCTTTCCATAAATCATAATGGGTTTTGTGACTATGAGTTATGGGTTGAATTCTGTTAGATAAATAAATAGTAGCTTGAGTTGATTCTCCCCATAAGGTTTTAACAACCTTTCCTTCATTCATCATTGTTGTATCCATTTCTTGAATGGATCTATTATTTACTTCCAACACCCCCTTTTGTTGATGGGTTCTAGCAACTGAATAATTCCTTATGATTTGATGTTCTTCTTATAAATCTTCAAACTCCTTTGAAGTGTAATCTCCTCCTCTGTCAGACCTCAATCATTTGATTTTCAAGTCTTTCCCATTTTCTACTTCAGCCTTGAACACCTTTCAATTACTAAGAGATGTTGATTTTTCTTTGAGTAACATAATCCATGTAGTTCTAATAAAGCCATAAATGAACAAAATGAAGTACATCTATCTTATTGGACCTTATGTTCTTGTAGGACCATGTATATCAGTGTGGACAAACTCTAGAGGTATAGATGATGTGTACTCCTTTATTTTGAAATGCACTACCAAACTAATAAGCATTACATATAGAGTTGTATGAATTTGACAATTTTGGCATACCTCTTATTGCTTTTTTATTGTTGACCTTTACTAAATTATCAAAATTTACATGACCCATCCTCCTATGTCATAACCAGGTTTCATTTATATGGCTTAAGTAGCATTGTACTCTAGAGTCATCAAAAAAGATATGCATTTCTAGGGATCTGGTTTCTTTCCCTACCAAGTTACTATTCTCTTCTCTACTTATTTCATAATCCTTGGATCAAAAGGTCACATCATAGCCATTGTTACACCTTTGGCTAACGCTTAAATGATTGTGCATGAAACCATCAACATATAGAACATTCTGATTTTGGTCTTCTCATCAAATATGATTGTTCCTTTTCCTTTAATTTGTAATGGAGCATTACTCCCAAATTTGACAATGCCTTTCCTATCCTTTCTTATAAATAATAATTTACTTTTATATCTAGTCATGTGTTTGGAACACCCACTATTGACATACCACTTCATGGCTACGAACATGTACGGAAACACCACATTCTTCAATCCTTTGTCTTCTGCTTCCATTTCTTCATTTTCTTTGACGTATTGATTGTTCAAAAGTATCCACTCTAGGAGGATTGAATGACTTACTTCAACATTCAATGGCCTTGTGACAAAAAATGTTACAACTGTAACATTTAGTTTCATTCATAAGATGAAAGAATGAGTTTCTCTTTCTAGCAAAATAATTTATAGATCTGTAATTTTGAAAGTAGCTTGATCTAACATTTTCATCTATTTCAACTTTTTTAGCTTTAAAATCAATGCCTTTATGCCCAAAATTATGACACATATAACATCTATCATAGAAAAAAATTGTGTACTTCAAGTTTGAATATCATTGCACTTGAATAGATCTATTGGAACTCGATTATCTTTCTTGTCGGTACACAATTCTTTGTCGGGGAATATTTGAAGTTTGAATAGAGTTGATTCCTTTCTTATTTATTTTTTGATATTTATTTATTTTATATTAATTATATTTCCCTTTACGCGTTTTTTCATAAATCTGATAACCTTCGTTTCTTGGGGACCTGGGGGTGAACTCAATTTTTGAGGTCCACTATGGATCTCTATATCCTAGACATGTTTAAATTACTATGGATATTTAAACGCTAGGAATGTCATTAAGGGCCTATGAATCTTTAGCTGATTTGAGATTCAAATTCATTTTGTCTTTGGATTTCTCCAAATCCATTCTTAGAGATATAAGTTCATCATATAGCTACTAGGAATTCTTTTCCCATTCTTCAACCTAATTCATAATAACCTATTCTTTTATTCTTGCCTCTTCAAGCTAAATTTCATAGATATAAGGTATTCCTCATATGCATATGAGCCTAACTTTTCTCACTTATTGGATAATTTTATCTTTAGACCCTCATTTTTGTCTTCCAATTCATCATGAATCTTTTGTTTTTCTTTTAATTGTGGAAATAGATAGTACTTAAGTTTAAAATGGTCTCCTAGTTTTACTTTTTGAATATTAGAGTCTTCATTATCAGAATGGTACATACCTTCCTCAACTCTCAGTAGTTGTTCCTTTATCTATTTATTCTTCTTTATATTCTTCTTTAGTTCTTCTAACACATTGATTAGATTTACTTCAAGATCCATAGTCCTTCAAATTATTCTTTAGAGTTTGATTTTTTCTTAAACTCTGACTTAGAGTCAAATACCATAAGCAAGAATTCATCATGCTCTCCTTCAGATAGTTCTTCAGTGTTGGCTTTAAACGAGTAGGTGTCTTCTTTAGGTTAGAAGCTCTTGTTTCACTGTGTCATTCCCTTTGGATATTTATGAGATTGATCTCCATTATTTTTCTCTCTCTCTTTCTTAATCTTCCTAGATTCAGTATAAGGGTATTTAGAAGAAAAATGTCCAACTCTACCACAGTCAAAACATTTAAAGGGAGACTTACCTTTACACTTTCCTGAGTCTCTTTTTAAGTTTCTTATAGATTGTGACAATTCTTGATATGAATCATAAACGAAGCATTCTTGATGCTCTTTAGACTTCTTTGAGGCTTTGAATGATGCTTCCTTTAGAAATGACTTCTCTTTTCCAATTCTTATCTTAAAAACAAGCAAATTTCCATGAAGTCACTCCATTGTGAGAGATTTCAAGTCTGACATATTTTCTATAGCCGACATCTTAGCATTAAATATAATTGGAATAGATCTTAATACATTCTGGAAAACTACTTTATTTTTAGGTTCTTGATTAATTCCTCTAATCATATTTTCAACTTCATAAAATCAAAGGAATTATTCAAAAATGTTTTCATCCTCCCTCATCTTTACACTTTTAAATCTCACTCGATAGGTTGAATTTTTCCTTCATTTACCCTCTCATCTCCTTCAAAGATTTTATTGAGTTTGTCCCAAACCTACTTGTATGATTCACAATACATTACCTTGAATAGATCATATTGGTTAAGACCAAATATAATTTTGTTCTTAGCCTTTGCATTATTTGTATAGGCTCTTCTCTCATTAGGATCTGTCAGAGGAGTTGTTGGAACTTAACTTTGTATCAAACTT
Source organism: Pinus taeda (assembly GCA_000404065.3). Taxonomy (NCBI): domain Eukaryota; kingdom Viridiplantae; phylum Streptophyta; class Pinopsida; order Pinales; family Pinaceae; genus Pinus; species Pinus taeda. The sequence goes on from APFE031301571.1 coordinate 122,458, forward strand.
TTACATAGCTCCAGAAATCCACACAAAGAGACATGATAGAAAATTCCATTCTAACCCTTCATAACACATAATTGTTTCCCTAAAATACTAACACTCTACTTGAATAAACATCATGATTTTCCTGACTTTCCATGATTCCTTGCAGATCTACCTTCGAGTGGTTAAATTGTTCTTGAAGTAACCTACTCTGATACTAATTGTTGGGAATTGGGAAGTATTGGGGGTGGGGGGAGGGGGTGAATAAATATTATATACATTTTCACACCTTTTTAACAAATCATTAAATTGATTATAATTAGAAAACAACAAGACATCATTCACATGAAATTTGTACACAATGATTTTGACTTGGGAACCCTTGTGGCAGAAAAACCAAAAAAAACTTATTTTTATTATAATGTAAATAAAAAGAACCAAAATTGATTACATCTTTTTTTGTGAGAACCCACTCAAGGAGGTTCCAACTCCCTCAGATTGACAAGCACCAACTTGCTAGAGGCACCAACCTCTTATTTATACAAGCACCAACCTATTGTAGCCAATATATCTACATGTCATACATTTTCATATTCACACCTCTGGAACTACTCTTTAATTCTATATTAGACCAATACCATTGCTTTATCATCAAAAACCTTCTTCCCTTCTCCAATTTAGTCTACTTGCTCACACTCATTGTTACTAGCACAACAATCTTATACTTCAATTTGATTCACCCAATATTGGGCACACATTCAATTCACATTCTCTCTAACACATTGCATTCACCAAACAACACATCGACCATTACAAATTATTTAGAACTTTTTTTCTTCACCTCATGCACACATCTCAAAAAAAAAAGGAAAAAACGACAACAACAACAATAAAGAACTTCATTAATTCACATACAACTCAAGGAAGAACTTCTATAAAATCACAGAGCTTGAAGATGAACTTCATTTACTCTTTCATAGCTCAAGAAGAAGCTTCTCTTAAAATTCATAATCATATCCTACCATTTTTCATTGAATTTGAAAGACCGTTTCAGCTAAAACTTGTCATCACAACCAAAAAAATTGTTTTTCCTTGAACTACCACTAAATCTAATTGGGAGTTCAGAAAACCAAATTTGAAATGTGCCGCGCCCTTTAGTTTTAGCTCTTTGGTGCATTTGACAAAGTATCGAGATCAACCACTTAAGCATGGAGAATGCTTAGCCTCACAATGGTTTAAAACCTTTGTGCCATTAATTTTTAGTGCATATGCTTATGTGCCTGAGGGTTAGAACGATTCCTTTCCACTAAATGTGCTTGTACAACCAACCTAGATGATCCTTAAGCCTTTTTTTGGGCCCAAATCATTAACGTAGGAAAATGATTACAAACACAACCCTATGGCGCAAAACTTAATACTTTTACTTGTCGATTATTGACACCATCATTTCCCACATGGTAGTCTCTCAGTGGTGCCATGTGTCACTTAGATTCGACCCACTTAGTCACGAAAAAGTCGAAAAACACTTACCTTGTGTCACGCTCCTGAGGTGCCGCACCATCATGCTTGATATGTCATCACCACTTGTCACTTTCTTATGGGCCACGCTCGATATATGCCGCATCATTACTAACTTTCAAAATCTTTTATTTCATCCATTAAATCATATATATGACAAAGCATATTATCATATTATTAAATGAAGAAAATCTATAATTTTTTTTACTAATAAATATTAGAAAGTCTCATTTTGAAAAAAAATGGTATTTATCTATATAATAACGAAAAAATAAAATTAATATTTTTTAAATAGTTTTTTATATTTAAATATAAACAATGCTTTTTAATAGATTTTTTAAATTATAATAAATTTAAAATTTACTTAAATTTATATATATTTTTTAATTTCAATGAAAAAATCATTATTTTAATTATTTTTTAATATATAATAATATTTATCTTATTCTTAAATAATAAACAAACCCCAATTGAATTAAAAATTAAAATATGAAATTTTTATATCTAAATATAATGGAAATTATATTACCCATTAAATTAATAAATAAAGAATTAAATTAATAATTTTCAATAATATCAATTTTATAATTTTAATATAACGAAAATTCTACCAACCTCAAATAAATTTGATATAATACATTAACTATTATTTTGATTGTATTTTCTTACCATCAAAATAATTTATTAAGTTTTGGATTTTTAAGGAATTCTGTGCAGGGGACTTCCCTGGCGAATAATTGAGTAAAATATTCAGAACCAATTCCCCTGGCCAAAACATATATACATATTTGGGGATGGGGATTGCCCTCACCGTTTCAACTGATCTCACATAATTTTTAGCGCTTGACATTCTTTATCATTTTTCATAAAGTGAAAATTAGATATTTATTAAAGATCTAATCCTATAACAAATGTTCTAAACTTTTTTCCTTTATATTAATAAAAAAATATCTATATCTACATGTCTTTATTAAAGACATACACCATTATCAATAAATATATAATTTAACCTATACCATAATGAAGTGATTAAACCTTTTGTCACAAGTGATTAAAATATACCATTTCGTAAAACAGGAATGTATTGAAGTATAATTATTAACATAAAAACTTAATTAGAAACTCTTAACATTCCACGCTCAATTCTCATGACACGACATACGAAGAAACCAAAACATCCACATCAGCATATCAAAACATCACTCCCTATGATTTCACTGTCGTGTCACTGTCATCATAAACATACGTACAAAAAGTATTTTATATATTGTCTATTTATGACACGTGTACAGTTATTAAAATGGGGAGTTGTCTATAATGCGACTTTTTGGAGATTCTGGTGACGGAATCCGGCGGAAGAAATGAGGATAAATCTTGATTTTTAGCAGTTAAAATGGTTTTTTAGCTGCATATTTAGATTCATCGCCCTGAAAAACCCCTGGGAGCGATTGATTGTGCAGAAACTAGCTATCAAACTTGGGATTCCAATGAATTGCTACAGGATTTTGACCGGAAAAATCCGCCGGAAAGGCTTTCAAAAAGTCGCGTTATAGACTACTGCTTAAAATGGTGTTGTCGCTGTCCAACGTGGCAAGGGGAAGTTTTCGTTTTCTTTTGACATAAGTAAGTGATAGGCATCATACCCGGCCCTCATCCCGGGGCAAGAGCTAACTAGCTTGCCATAGGGCATTAAATGCCTTGGTATATGCATGTTGTATAACAATATAGCACACTACCTTGGTGGCTACATAAATTGCAAATAAAGGCAATGTGCTATATTGTTATACAACATACATGTACCATACCATTTAATGCCCTATAACACGCTAGTTAGCCCTTGCCACCCCGACACCCGAATAAAAATTAAGCAAACTACAATTTTTTTTCGGCATAAGTAATTGATGATATCCGTCCTGGATAGAATTTATGTAAACTTTATCTTTTGGGTAATCATATTTCAGCGTAATTTTGGTTAAACATATATATATATGGTTTAACTACCATCACCGTTCCAGCTGTATATCGTTTTTTTGTTGTTGCATTTTTTCAATGCATTTTGATAGTAAAGGCCAATTAATATGGTGATATAAATAGAGATTACCTTCCATTAAATTTTATATATGTATATATGAAGTAGAATAAAATAGTTTTATTTATATTTATATACTTTTATAAAATAAGTTAGAAAATTATGATGATGGTATGGTGTCATCGTGAGCATTTTTACATTATTATATTTTTGATGAATTAAAATGTCAAAGGTGAGTATGGTGAGTATTATAATAAATATTATAAAATTGTAATTTTATAAAATAAGTTAAAACTTTGTGATGATGGATGATGGTATTGTGAATATTTTTACACTATTATATTTTTTTGATTAATTAAAATGTTAAGAGTGAGTATTATAATAAATATTATGAAATTGTGATTTAATATGGATTATAAGAGTTTTTTTTTCAAAATTTTAGCATTATGAAAAAGATAATTTTTTTGTCTAGTTTGTTTTTTAATAATATTATGTAATAAATAATATTTTTATTTTATTTTATTTTTAACAATGTTGATTTTTTATTTCATTTTAGTAAGAGAGAAATTCTTTTAATTTTCTAGATTTGAATTTGTCATTTTTTTTTATAGTATCTTAATTTTCTTCTATTCCATAATTATTTATCATACTAAAATTTCTCCTTCAATTTATATCTTTTCTTTTATTCACTAATAATTTAGCCAAAACCTAACTTTCCATGAGCCATAAAAGATTCTCATTGGAGTTTGGAGCAATTTTCACTAGCTTTTCTCTTGGTTTTTATCTTGCTTTTGCAATTAGACACTTAGTCATTGTCGTACACTAAATGAGGGAAATAGTCACTTTTGGTAATAGGGTAGAAGAGGGTGTGTTAAATTTAATTATGAGATTATAAGTCATTATGGATTTGAGTTAAGATGCTTTTACATTGGTTTTAAAAATAATATAATTTATATATTTTGTTTTTAGATCTCAAATATACTTAAGTATTAGTGTTTCGATTTTTCAAATATTAATTTTATAAATTAACATAAATATAATACATTAATAATAATTTATGTTGAAAATTTAGAAAAAAAATATAATAAATTTAATTGATTATTATTATTAATTATTATTTATTTGTTTGAAATTTAACTTGGAAATTAATAAAAAAATAATATTATATTAAACTTAATTTAGTGTAGCCTAACAAATTGTAACACCTCCTATGTCTTTGCTTTGGAAGAATTACTATTTTCAGACATTAAACTATTATTGTAGTGAATGGCTATCCATGTTAAAGACTTATGTGATGATGTAATTATTATTTTGTTTTATTATCATGACCTTGGTTCTTACACTTGAGGTGGAAAACTTCTTCGTGCACCTATGACCGAGCCGCTTTCTCCTTTTTCAAGCTTTGAAACTCCAAGCAAAGATTCTGCAACTCTACATGAATATGTTGAACTCCCAATGTCACATCCTAGATAAGCGTCTCATGTAATCTCATTGTGATCCCCAATTCTTATGCCTGTGTTCCTATCCTTTTTTGTGACAGAGCAATCCTTAGGTGAGGTTGGAGTGTGACTATAAACCAATCACAGTGCTGACTATCTATGAGATTCATATTGGATTCATAGATTTCGTACTTTAGCCTCTGATCCAGCTCCTAGGGTGTTTCACTAATCCTCATCTCGATTTCCTTGAACCCCACTACTAACTGTGTTTCATATTTAGGCCTATCAAATTCCTTGTTTAGAGAAGTCTAAGTGTCTGCTAACAATGCCACCGAGTTATCAGTGCAATACTCAATGTACCACGTCAACATGTGATCTTGTAGAGAAGTAACCAACTACGACTTCTTCATATGATCATCTATAATATTTTGTGATGTCTACATGACCTTCACAATGAACCAAAACTGGTCTAGGTCATCATTTCCCAAGCCCTTGAAAACTAGCAATTTCATCGTGTTCAACATATTAAATGGTGGCGAAGGTGAGGGTGGTGTGGGCAAAGGTGTATGTTATGGAGGTGAGGGTGGAGGTGGTGTGGACGAATGAGGTATTCGTGGAAACCCTTGCCTTATTAACTGTAAAATGCTCTGTGGTGAAGCTTGTGCTTCTCCCTCGTCGTCACTCAGAAGAGGTTCAATCAACGAGCTATATTCAGGGCCTGTTCTTCCTCTATCCTTGAATAAATTTCCACTTTGTGTAGCTCCAAACATCAAGTTAATGGCATAACCCACATTTCAAACAAGAGCATCTTAATCCAAATATTCAAAGATCCCAAATACTTACCTCACAGTCCCTTGAGAAAGCGCCGCTCTACTTTGTTGTAGCTGACTGAGGTATCGAACGTGAATTCTATCATGAATCCTCCTATGACTCGATCGAGCTAGTGATCAACAATGCGCACAAGCTTATCCTCAGAAGCTTCCAATCTCCGCACTAGTTCTAGGGTCCACACTATTGGACCATCAAGCCTCCACCTTCCTTGGCCATCTACCAATTCAGCATTCCACTCATATAATTTGATTGGGAAGGTGTAGAAGAAGATCTCATGTATCTTTGTGTGTAGTATCTATCCAACCACTCTTCTTTTGTTAGGCGCATTTTTGTTTTCTTGCACCATGAATTCATGGATCTTTCTATCCAACATTCCTCAATTTCTTTCTTGGTCAGATTCCAGTGATGCGGCATCACACATCTCTTTATGCAGATCTTGGTCCTGGTAGTGAACCATTTGTTGGCTTAGTGGGTCCTAACCAAGGTTCATAGTTAGCTTTTCTAAACAAATCCCTACACTACTATCCATTTTGGCATGAATCCATGGAGCACGGACTGAAGTCTTACCTGAAGTAGTATGGGAGGGGATGCTAGAACCAAGTTTCCACACCCAGAGATCAGTGTAATGTCATTTTATGCCCTAAATCTGCCTTGACATAGATCAATAGGCCTTTATGGGTTATCAATAGAACTCTCTTTAATCAACTTCTATACCTCTACGAATGCTTACAACTATCTTTCATGGACCCTAAATTGGTGGATCAAATACTTACACGTATCAAAGATAACTTATAACCCAATAATTACTCAAATCACCTTTTGTGTCCAATAACTTCAACATACAACAAGATAATCTTCGCATAAATAGTTAGCATCAATTGTGTTCATATAACAATACAAATCGTGTAAAGTCACACGTCAATACAATATTATTTCATAAACCCAACATTTATCACAATATAAATTCATTCATGTAAAATAGATTAAGCAAACATAACATAAGAATTTATGGAATAATATCTTTATCAATACTTCATTTCTACTTACAGACTCAAGACTTCCCTGCACACTCAGCTATGGATTTTACTCTAGGTCTTCTCTAAGATTTCCCATAAATTCATCTCCGCCTCTATTTCCATGCATTAAACTCTCTAAGACAAACCTACTTATACAATCCCATGGTCCCGCAGACCATGGGTAGATCTTCAAAAGACGACTCAAATTACATAAAAGAAGGGTAAAACCATTTGTGACACTTTTCGTATCTACGTGCTATGTGACCACAACTTGCAAAGAATTTACATTTTATACAACAAAACTTGGGCTTTTGCCCCAAAACTTGGGATTTTGCTCCAAAATTAACCCTAGGGGACCCCATCCCAACACAAGTATTGTAAGGAGGACCTTGCAAGAGAATTTGAGATGAAGGACATTGGGCTCATGCATTGATTTCTTAGCATGGAAGTACGATAGGGAGATGGGGTGTTGTTTGTGTCTCAGGGCAAGTATGCAAACACGATACTCAGGAGATTCCACATGGAGAGAAACAAACCCACAGAGACTCCTCTAGCAAGTAATTAGAGGAAGAGGATGCTACATTAGGGGAAGTAGTGGAAGCTACTATTTACAAGTAGTTTGTGGGTTCACTTATGTACTTGGTGAACACATCACTAGATATGTGCTATGTAGTTAACCAACTTAGTCAAGTGATGGTTAGGCCTACGAAGCTATATTGGAAGGAGACAAAGCATGTGTTGAGATACCTCAAGGGCACTACTTAGTACAGATTATGGTATAAACAGATAGAGGGAGTGAAGCTTCAAGGCTTCATCGATGCATATTAGGTAGGAGTCCATCTGACAGGAAGAGAACACTAGGAGGGATATTCAGTATTGGGTCAACGACAATTTCTTGGTACATCAAGAAACAAAGATCGGTTGCACTTAGTTCGGCAGAGGCAAAGTACATTGTTGCAAGTTAGGTAGCACGTGAGACCATCTGGATGAGGAAGATCCTAGCTATTTTTTTTGGTCAAAAAATGGATCCAAGTATTATTTACTATGATAATCATAGTTGTATTGAACTCTCTAAAAATCTAGTTTTTCATGATCAATCCAAGCATATTGATATCTGGTATCATCATCTCAGAGATTGTGTATTGAGGCAGATTATGTTGTTAGAGTACATTCCTATTTGGTCAATCTAGTGTGCTAAATTTCTCTACATAAATTATCAATCTAGGCATCATAAACTGATGAAGTGTAGTGCATTGTTTGTGCTAGCTAACCCTTCTTACCTCGTTGTTTTAATGTTTATGTTGTTTTTGGGGGGGTTTGGTCTTTTAATTCCTAATGATTTACAATGTAAATTATTAGAACTAAATCTAACTTTCGTAAAGATTACTCAAAATCTAAAAATGAAAACAAAGCTAAAAAATAAATGAAAACAGAGCTAAGAAAGATTTCGAAGCAAAGCTAAGAAAGAAATGAAAACAAAGTTTCTATTATTATTTTACTATTATTTCCAAATCATGAATTAAAAATGAAAATGAAATTTGCAATTGATGTCTAACTAATTACAGAAATAAAACTAAATGAAATACTTGGTTACTCTGCCTCTCAATTTTGGGAGAAATTCTCCTTGGGATGACATTTGAGTAATTTTTTACTTCATTAATCTAAAAGAAAGAAAATACAGAGATGCATAAATAACTCATTGCATAGATGAAATGTTCAACCACCTAGTTAAGGATGAATTATCAACTTGAAGGGTTTTCCATAAACATTCATTAACACCATGAGTCAGTAAAATAAAAATGAAATGGCAAAGACAGTAAATGACATTAATCAGTTGAATTGAGAATTTAAACTAGCAAACGGTGAATGAAGTAAACTATCCAATAGTGTATCCTTATCATTCTTCAATCTGACTCTCATCCTAAAACAAGGTTAGTTCTTAATTGAAGAAAAAAGATTACACCATTGGTTTCTATCTTGAAATTACTGATAAAAACTAAAAAGAGATCAAGCTAATGGAAACCACTCTAAATTATAAACACTGTTAATAAGAAAATGAAAGAAATTGCATTATAAAAATTGTTAGTAAGAAAATGATTATAAATACTGTGAAAGAAAATGATGAATTTATAGTTAACAAGAAGAAGAAAAATAAAATTAAATGAAACCTTCTTTAGTGCAGAGGCCCTTTGCAACTGATTAGGCTATGCTTGCTGAATCAACTCCAAGAAAAATCCTTCAGATGTTCATAAAAACATGCAGTCTTCTCATATTAAAATAGGGACACAAAATGCCCAGAAATTACAAAGTCTAGAACTCGATTTCACAATAATATTATTACTATTACTACTAACTTCTTTGGTCCTTTACATAGGTATTTATAAGAAAAATCATACAACTATTTGTGGAGAAAAGCATGCTACAGCCAAACACATAGAAGGCAGATATGCGGAATTTCTTCCTCGGCTATTGGATACATAAATCCAAGACATGGTGGCTATTGGATTCGTTTGTATAGGTGGTTGTTGGAGTCCGTAGGTATAGGTAGTTGCTCCGGATAATGCTTCCCATCACTGTGAAATGCATTAATTAACCATGAAACAAATCCCTATTATCTTCGGTCTCTTTGTGTTTGACTTATCCATTGACCGTAGTCTTATGCCATCTTGTTCATCGACCTGGGCTGAATGAATAGGACAGGGTCCATGTCATGATGATTTCTAAGCTTCTCATGTGGCTAGTTTCTCCTTATGACACCTAGAACCTGTTAGAGCATGAAGGTAGCTATGGAACAACCGATTAGTTGAAGAATAGGCTGCATTCCGTAGCTAATATATAAAAATTTATTCAAATAACAAAACAAGAAATCATAACATGTAAATCACTAAATGTCCTCCTCAAGATAGTATATACCAGTTATTGGTGACGAGAATGCATCTTTCTTATGGAAAAACAAAGAAAAGGAATGAGAAGAGTTGTTAGAGAAAGAGTAATTTTGAGGCTCAACATACCCCCACTGCAAAATCATTGCATGTCCTCAAGTAATTTTCAAAAATGTGAACTTCTTTCTCCTATTTCATCTATTCTGACACTTCTACCAGCACATCCAACTTCCTTTTCTTACTTCTCCTTGCACTAATTGTCATCTTGGGCTTCTTCATAAGAAGTTTGTATTTGAGGTTGATAACTGTTCTGCTCAAATTCCTATTTTTCCTCTTCAGATTCTTATTTTTCTTGTACTATAATCCTAGGTGTAACATTGTGTTGTCATGAATGGCCTTATCTAGCTCTTTCTTCTCCCTCAAGGTTTCATTTTCATTTTGAATGTGCCTATTCAAAATCTCCAGCTCAAAGATTTCTTATTTCAGAGAGCTAGTTAGAGGTTCTTGTGGATTGATAGGCTACTCTAGATTGGTTGAGGATCCTGGATCTATTGAGGTATCCTTTATTTCCAACTACTCTATGTAGTCATAGATTTTCTGTTATACTGGATCTATGCTAGGAGAAGCTATGCTTGGGTTGCCTTCAAAATTCAGAGGAGGAGAGTTTTGTGGGTTGTGTTCAGGTGGAATACTATTAGGAGACTGAACTGGGGTTTCTTCCTTTAAGTTTATGAACTAGGATCCTTTTGATGTTACCTTTCTCACCTTACCTTAGAGTCTAGAGCTCCTCCTTAGGTTTTGGAAGCTTATGGTTTCTTCTCTTGTGTCCTTCTTCCTCTTTCCTATATCATTCTTTTTCTTGATTTTCTCCTTAATCTTGGTTAGTCTTTCAGAGAGTAATTGTTCATATTCTTGTGGTGATGAAGGTTTAGGAATGTTTTCATTGATTTCTTCAGCTCTCTCTTTCATTTTTCCTTTTTGTTTAGTCTGCTTCCTAACCTCTGGTTTAGAAGTTGTCTCCGCATCATTCTTTTGTGAGGAGGTTTGAATGTTAATGCTAATCTTTCTCATCCTACTTTTCTTAACATGACTCTGCTCAGGTGACTCTAGACCATCCTGGAATAAATTTCTTACCAAGAAATGTTCCCATGTATCCCCTACACTTTTCAAATGGAATTCAAATAGTATTTTCACTAATCCATGATGATACATAGTTGTTTCTATGGATTAAATTTTCTTTTGGACATTTTTAGCCATCCTTCTCAGAATGTTTAGAAGGAAGAAGGGAAGATTGATGGTTCCCTTTTATAAAAAAATCATTAATAAGCGTATATGGTAAACATACATAAACCCAAATATTTCTTCACATGTAATGAATTTTTGCAATATTAACAACATATTACCCCATTTGTTTTTTAGTATTGAAATAAGAATTCCCATCCTAAATAATGTAACATCCATACCTGGGTTTTTAAGGATCACTTTCCAAGATTCACCATGAAATTCTTTGTTTTTAAACAATCTTTCTCCTTGTCTCGGCAGCTCTGTTGCTTCTGTTATGAAGGATTTTGTGACTGCAAATTTGATATCTCCTATCTCCACTTCTATTCCATCAAATGACCTTGCAAAAGACTTGGTAATTTCCTTGTGGTAGCCGTCAAATTTCTTAATAAAATTTAACCATCTGGCCTTCTCTAGCATTCCTTTAAGCTGTGGATACCCCTCCATATACTTTACCCCTATGGGCTCTGTCCTGACAATAAGCCCCATATTCACTGTTTTCGGTTAAACATCAAAATTACTCTTACTGTCTATAAAACAAGTGCTATTCAAGAAATGGAATGACTGTGTGCATGGAAATGGAATGACTGCGCACATATATATGAAAATGGAAAGATTGTGTGTATATGAAATGAATGCATGAATATGAGAGAAAAAATTAAGAGTTTGCATGTAATAAATAGACCGTAAGGGTTTAGAGAGTCGTAGATAGGTAGGTCACATCGTCATCTTGACCATTAATAGGTGGAGTTATGGAGGATTGTTTGAGTACAGGTTATGGAGTTTGAAGCGGAGATTTTTTATGAAAGAATCATTGAGACCATTTGTTATTAAAGATGGAAGTTATGTCGGAGATATAGTGGAAGTCAAATCAAATGATGGTTGATTAAGGAGACATGTGATTATACATACTATACAAACTTATGTTTTCAAATTGCTTTTTGAAATGAAATTTTCATTTACCTTTGGAACCTTTACCTTTTCCTTGCTAATTATTTTGATGTTGATCCACAGGTACCTTGAGCATGGTTTGGTCTTCAAAAATTGATTTTTCTTCAATTCCCTGCATACATGATTTTATTATGAGCTATACACTTGTGCCTGAACTGATAAAAAAATTGTAGTTGTAGAATCAGATTAGCTACAGAACAGAATCAGCTGCAAAAAAGAATCAACTACAGAATGTGAAAAAAGTGAAATATGGCTTATGGATCATGAATGAAATGGAAATGGCTATGTAAGTGAAATGAGATGAGATGTAAGACAAAATGATAAATGAAATGAAGATGGAATGAAAACTATAAAAGGAAAAATTGAAATATTTATGGATGAAATATGACAATGAGATGAAGTGAAACTGCAAAAATAAAACGGAGAGAGGTGAGATGAGATGATGAATTTTGCATAATCTAAACTGCAGAGTGACTGTAGATTTTTGTTACTAGTTATTACAGAAAGAAAATGGAAACTAAATGGTGTCAGAAACCTCTGATTTTCACCCTGTATTTTCTTTATAAGTATGCCAATCAATGATTGGTTTTCAACCTTATACATTTTTTTTTTTAATAAGAAAAATAAAGACTAAGTTAGTGGAGAAGAAGAATTCTTCTTCACTAGCTTCATTTCAGAATTGTCTTGGAAAATCTTAATGAACTCCCCTTTTGAAATTGGTTTCTAATATATATTTAATCGATGACCATTCACAAGAAGTGGAGTTTTACTTTCATCTATTGTTCTTATCCTCATTGCTCCATTACTAAAGAATTTTTCAATCTCATACAGGCCAAGCCAATGAGTTTGAAACTTCCCTTGAAAATCTTTAAACTTTGAATCAAACAATAGTGCCCAATCTCCCACTTGAAACCTCTTGTCCGTGATATATTTGTCATGCCATTTAGCCCTCTGGTGTTGGACTATACTAGTCCTTTGAACTGCCTCTTGCATAATTTCATCAAGTTCATTTAATTACTCCAGCCTATGCTTTTGTGCCTCTGATAAATCTAGTACCAGTTGGACTGCCATCTTGAAAGTTCTGATTTGGAACTCTATAGGGAACAAGACTTGTTTCCCATAAACAAGTTCATAGGTTGTATGTCCCATTATGTTCCTCCATGTAGTAATCTAGGTCCATAAGGCTTCAGGAAGCCTTTCTTCCCAATCTCTTCTATGTAGATGCACATTCTTGGTGAGAATTCTTTCAATCACTTTATTTGTAGATTATACTTGACCATTTTCTTGTGGATGATAGGGAGTAGATTTCCTATGTTTGATCTTGTATTCTTCCATAAGCCTTTCCACCATATTAGATGTAAATTGTGATCACTGATCTATCAAAATTTATCTTGGAACACCGAAACGAGTGAAGATGTCCTCAAAAAGAAAATTAACTACAAATTTTTCAATAGCGAAAGGTAATGCTTTGGCTTCTACCCATTTAGTAACATAATCAGTGCATACTAATATATACTTCTACTTAGGTGGAGGATTAATTGGCCCAATAAAATCTAAGGCTCACTTTTCAAAAGGTTCGATGAGTACTCGAATTTGTAATGGCATTTCATTTGAGGGAGCAGGTTTCCCTACCCTTTGGTAGCTATCACATCCCCTGAAATATACTTTAGCATCTTTGAAGATGGATGGCCAATAATATCCTAAATAAAGGATTTTATAGGTTGTCCTCTTGTCAACAAAGCGTCCACCACATGGCTCATCATGACATGCCTTAGGAATCTCAAGCATTTCATCTTCCCTAACGCACCTTCTGATCATAAGATTTGGGCTTGTTTTATATAATTCAATAGTGATCCATGAATATCTTTCACTTTCTTGAATAACTATTCTTTTCTCTCTAGGAAACAAATGTGAAGGTAACTTTCCTATGACTAAATAGTTAGCAATATTTGCAAACCAAGGAGTTTGAATAGTTACTGCAAAAAGATATTCATAAGGAAACTTATCTTCAACCAGAGAATCGTCTTTGATATCTTGAATCTTGGACAAGAAATCAGCAAATGTGTTTTGTTTTCTAGGTCTATTTAGCACAGTAATGTTGAATTCTTGCAAAAGTGAAAGCCATATTGTAACTCTGCCAATAGTAATAGGTTTATTCATTAAATATCTAATTCTAGAGTGATATGTATGAACAAAGGTTTCATAACCTGTTATATAGTGTTTGAACTTGTTAATTTCATGAACAATAGCTAAAAATTCCTTTTCAGTCACATTATAATTTAACTCAGTGGGAGTCAAATTCTTATTTGTATAGTAAATGGCATAAGGAATCAAATCTTATTGTCCCAATACAACTCCCAGAGCTATATCTGAAACATTTGTTGAAATATGGAAAGAGAGTTTCCAATTTGGACCTCTTAAAATGGGTGCTTTAGAATCTTTTGTTTTTAAGGTTTCAAATGCTAATTGGCAATCATAATTCCAATTGAATCCACTATCTTTGGTAAGAAATTTGAAGACTGGGGATGCTATTTTAGTGAAATTTTCTATAAACCTTCTATAGTATCTTGTAAATCTTAGAAAACTTCTAACATCCTTTTGGCAATTTGGAATGGATAATTTAGAGATGACTTCAACTTTAGATTTCTCAACTTTAATCCCATCTCCTGAAATGTGATGTCCTAAAATAATACCTTTTGTAAACATCGTAAAACATTTTTCATGGCTTAATGAAAGACTTGTTTCTTTACATCTTTTAAGAACTTTTTCCAAATTTTCCAAAGCTTCTTCAAATGTATTCCCATAGACTGTAAAATCATCCATATATACCTCTACACAATCATGTATTAGATCAGAAAAAATCCAGGCTAGTACTGCTCTTTGGAATGTTGCAGGTGCATTACATAACCCAAAAGGAAGTACTCAGTAGGCATAAGTTCCCCATGGACAAGTAAATGTGGTTTTATCCTGATCTTCAGGTGCTACTTGAATTTGATTATAACCACTAAAGCCATCCAAGAATGAGAAACACTTCTTATTTGCTAATGTATCTAGCACTTGATATATAAAAGGCAAAGGGAAATGATGTTTAAGGGTTTCTTTATTCAATTCTCAATAATCAATGCACACCCTCCATTTACCATTATTTTTAGGCACAATTACCATAGGAGAAACCCATTGGCTATCTAAAATTGGGTTGAAGTTTATGTTCAGTAATTTTTGGAGCTCTTCTTTCACAATCTCCCTAAGATTTGGATTCATCCTTCTCTGAGGTTGTCTAATAGGTCTACAATTTTCCTCAATGTAGATGTGATGGACAAAAGTCTTAGGATTAATGCCTTTCATGTCGGTGTATTCCCATGCAAATGCAACAGAATTGTTTTGTAACATTTTGATTAGCTCTTCTTGTTGTAGCTTCTCCAAGTTTTTGTTTATGTTCAATGTCCTACCTAGAAAAAATTCAATTGTAGAGCTACCAAACTCTTCCATAGAATAGAGAGACATCTGCCTAGATGACAAGTATTCAACATTAGATTTTTCTTGAAATTACTCATGGTCATATTCTGAAGATGATTCAAAATTTTCCAATGTATTTGAAATTTGACTATCTTCACTAATATCTGAAATAGTAAAGAGAGGCTGAATATCATCTTCATCATTAATCCACTCTTTGTCATCTCTTTCTGTGATTTCTTTTTCTAGAGGATATAAAGTAATTTTTTTTGTTGAATTACCATCAGAAATATACATGTCACCAGATCTATAGCTAATAAAAGCATCAGCTATGGCCAACCAAGGTCTTCTTAATATGAGTGTATGTCCTCCTAGATTGTTCTTGGGAGTTAAGATCATGAAATCAACAAGGTATTCCCAAGAATCTAAGGATACTAAAATATCTTCTAACACTCCATCTGGTTTGATTACCAATCTATCTGCTAGTTGCAGTAAGGTAGGTGTGTAGAGAAGATTAGGAAGCTTGAGCTGCTCCATAGTTTTTTTGCTCATGATGTTTATTGCTACCCCTAAGTCAATCAATGCATTTGGAATTTCAACTCCATTGATATGTGTTTTCACAATTGGACTTCCTCGATCCACATATTTTTGTATGGCAATTTTTCCCATCATTGTGTCTATTATTTTTCCTACCAGGTGAATTCTTTTTGTTTCCTTTGTTTTTCTTCTTGGTTTCTTTATGCTCAACTCCTTTATTGTTTTGGATAGAATTGGAATTTCTTTAATGGATTTTAGCAAAGGGATTTTGATACAGACATTCTTCAATTCATCTAGAAAATCATAATTGGGAAACATAATTTGATTTTCTATTCCTCTATCAGATTGTAATCTTTCAGGAAAAGGAGGTGTAGAAGTAAATGCTAGTTTCTCATTAATTGGAGTTGTGTTTATTGATTCTTTTTGTTTTTCTTTTTCAATGTTTTGGTTTTGGAGAGATGTTCACTCAAAACTTTTATTGACCTTTAAAGAATCTTCCTCAGAACTATCTTGTTCCTGAATAACTACAGGTCTTTCCTTTTCTAATATCCTACCAGATCTCAATTGAACATCAATATGGTCTAGAGGAGTAATCATGCAAGTTGGAAATTGTTGTCCTTCTACCATGTAGACATTTTGAGGGATTTTATTATTTGTGTTTGGTAATGGTTGGGCAAGTAGCTTATTTGGTTTCTGCTGAAATGGCAGTAAGAGTTGAGGATTTTGGTTTTGTTGTGGAAATGGTAATGAAAGTTGAGGGTTCTGATTTTGAAGTTGTGGCTGGGGATTTTGTTGTGGAATGTGTGGGGGAGGATAATTATGATATGATGGAAGATATTGATAATATTGAGAAAATATCCCATAAGGGTTTTGTACTCCTTGTGCCCATGGTTGAGATTGAGATTGAGGTTGAGGTTGAGGCCAAGGTTGAGATTGAGATTGAGGTTGAGGCCAAGGTTGCTGCCAAGAATTCCAATTTGGTGGGGGATGAAGATACATTTGATTGTTAAATCCCTAATTTTGTGGCCCCTACCAAGGTCTTCTAGCAACAAAAAAGAGGTTCTACAAAATTTGGGATTATTTCCTCTTGAAAGACAACCTTAAGGCCTGGAATTGAAGGACAACCTTTGGTATCATGGCTTTCTAAGAAAATCATACAAGTTTCTACAAATTTTGCATCTAAAGGGTATTCTCTTAGAGCATGTGTTTTTTTGCATTTTGGACAAAAAATGGCTAAAGCATCAACCTCAGTTTTCTACTTGTTTTGTAATTTAAGGGTGTCTATTTTGTCACTGAGACTCCCTAGAATGTTAGTTTTAAATTCATCAAGCATATTACCAATTTCTTTCCTACTTACAGATCTAATTGTAGATTTGTTTACTCTAACAAGAGAAGGATCTCTTGGACCTTTCCTAGTTTTGGATTTCCCTCTTGAGAGATGAACACATAATTCTCCTATATCATTTAATGGGAGTTGAGAGATATCTCCCTTCCCCATTATGTTAAGGATATTTATCCACTCATCTCTAATGGTTTTTAATAAAATAGCTTTCAAGGTATCTTCATCTAAATTGTCCATTTTTTCTCTTTTCAAATTATACTTGAATCTCTCAATCAAATCCTCTAAGTTTTCATCCTCTCTTTGCATCATTTTGAACACTTCGTTTTTGTGATTGGTAGGCATGCAATAATCCAAGTACCTATCCAAAAATGTTTTTTTCATGTCATTCCATGTTCTAATGGACTAAGGGACTAACCCCATGAACCATTTCAAAGCAGCTTCTTTTAGTGTTGAAGCAAACAATTTGAGTTTTTGAGAGTCTTCTAAATAGTCATAGATTCTGCATAAGACTTCAAACTCAAATAAGAATGTTTCAGGATCCTCACCTTTTAACCCATGGATGTTTGGGAGGATAGAAGGTGATATATTTTTCATGGTGGAATTTATTTCCACATCCACAATAGGGAATCCAAAAGAATTATCGATTTCCATATTTCCTTTGCCTCCTCCATTATTTCCTCTACCTCTTCCTCTACCACCTCCAAACAGACTAAATTCCCCATCTTCTCCTTCTTCTGCCATTATATTTTCCTTAGAGTCAGTATAAGGTTCAACCTGCAAGGTTACTTTCTCCTCCTCCCATATTAATGGGATATGGGAGAGAGGTTCTACTTCTTCTTCCTCACTGGGTATTCCTAATTCTTCAACTAAAATGTGCTCTCCTGTGGAGGTGAAAAAGGCTATTCTTGTTGTTTGAGATTCAAGATTTTTCTCCTCTAGCGCTGACCTGGTACATGAAGTAGGAGATTCTTTTGATTGAATTTCTCCCTTTTGAATTTTAGGTGTTCTATGGCTGGGAGTATGATTTTGGGATGGAGGTGTATCTTTCCTTGTTCTTGGTGGAGTAGGTGGTGTTGTAGGAATTGAACTACTGCCCCTAGCTATCAATCTACCCCTAGAATCTCTTTCTTTATGCATGTCATTTTTTTTTTAATGTAAGATATAAGGATACCTAGTTACACTTCCCTGATAGCAATGCCAAAATGTTTGGTCAATTTAGTGTCCTAAATTTCTCTACATAAATGATCAATGTGAGTATCGTAAACTGATGAAGTGTAGTGCACTATTTGTGCTAGCTAACCCTTCTTACTTCGTTGTTTTTATGTTTTATGTTGTTTTTGGAGGGTTTTTGGTCTTTTAATTGCTAATGATTTACAATGTAAATTATCAAAACTAAATCTAACTTTCATAAAGACTACTCAAAATCTAAAAATGAAAATAGAGCTAAGAAAGAAATGAAAACAAAGTTTCTATTCTTTTTTTACCATTATTTCCAAATCATGAATTAAAACTGAAAGTGAAATTTGCAATTGATGTCTAAATAATTACAAAAATAAAACTAAATGATATAATTGGTTACTTTGCCTCTCAATTTTGGGATAAAGTCTCTTTGGGATGACATTTGAGTCATTTTTACTTCATTAATCTAAAAGAAATCAAATACAGAGATGCAGGAATAACTCATTACATAGATGAAATGTTCAACCACCTAGTTAAGGATGAATTATCAACTTGAAGGGTTTTCCATAAACATTCATTAACATCATGAGTCAGTAAACTAAAAATGAAATGGCAAAGACAGTAAATGACACTGATCAGTTTAATTGAGAATTTAAACTAGCAAAATAGTGAATGAAGTAAACTATCCAACAGTGTATCCTTATCATTCTTCAATCCTACTCTCATCCTGAAACAAGGTTAGTTCTTAATTTAAGAAACAAGATTACACCATTGAGTTCTATCTTTTAAACTACTGATAAAATCTAAAAAGAGATCAAGCTAATGGAAACCACTCTAAATTATAAACATTGTTAATAAGAAAATAATGGAAATTGCATTATAAACATTGTTAGTAAGAAAATGATTATAAACACTATGAAATAAAATGATGAATTTATAGTTAACAAGAAGAAGGAAAATAAAATGAAATGAAACCTTCTTTAGTGCAGGGGCCCTCTGCAACTGATTAGGCTGCGCTTGCTCAATCAACTCCAAGAAAACTCCTTAAAATGTTCATAAAAACATGCGGTCTTCTCATATTAAAATAGGGACACAAAATGCCCAGAAATTATAGAGTATAGAACTTTGATTTCACAATAATACTATTACTATTACTACTAACTTCTTCAGTCCTTTACATAGGTATTTATAAGAAAAATCATATAACTGTTTGTGGAGAAAAGCATGCTATAGCCAAACATGTAGAAGATAGATATGCAAAATTTCTTCCTCGGTTGCTGGAGACATAAATTCAAGACATGGTGGTTCTTGGATTTGTTTATACAGGTGGCTGTTGGATTCCATAGGTATAGGTAGCTTCTCTGGATAACACTTCGCATCACTGTGAAACACATTAATTAACCATGAAACAGAGTCATGTTACCTTCAGTCTCTTTACGATTGACTTATCCATTGACTGTAGTCTTATTCCATATTCTTTGTCAAACTGGGCTGAATGAATAGGACAGGGTTCATATCATGATGATTTTCAAGCTGCCCATGTGGCTAGTTTCTCCTTCTGACACCTGGAACCTGTTAGAGCATGAAGGTAGCTACGGAATAGTCGATTAGCTACAGAATAGGTTGCATTCCATAGCTAATATACAAAGAATAATTGAAATAGAAAAACATAAAATAATAACATCTAAATCACTAAATGTCCTCCTCAAGACAGTATATACTAGTTATTTGTGATGAGAATGCATCTTTCTTATGGAAAAACAAAGAACAGGAATGAGAAGAGTTGCTAGGGAAAGAGTAATTTTGAGGCTCAACAATTCCCATGGAGGAGAAAGATGCTAACATTTTGACAAAGGCATTGTCAAGATGTAAATTCAAGTTTTGTAGAGATAGGATTGGGGTAGCTGATAATACATTTCTTGTTGAGAGGGAGTGTTGAGAAATGACAACAAGAAATTCCAGTTTAATTTTTCCCTGAATTACACTGAGAATTAAAGTCAAATTCTACTCCCATAGAAACTTGTAAATAGTTAATTAAGTTTGATTAACTTAATTAGCTTAGGAATTTCGAGTTGGAAGTCTTTCAGTAGTAATGTATATCTTCTCTCTAAATTTTAGGGGTCAAGTATGAGTTTAAAATGAGTTGGAAATTAGAATACTTAGTTTACTAAGTTAAATTAGTTCCAAACTTTTTGAGGACACAATAGAGAGTTAACAGTTAATTGGTGCACTAGAGAATCAACACATGTCACTCTAGTTAACTAAATATTCCCTCATTAGAAACTCATGCATGTCAATTCTGAGAAAGACCCAATTGCGACTAGAGTGCAGGGACAATGCACTATCAATTGTATTATTTACTGGAGTGTAAATATCGCACATGAATTAGAGATTGAACCTATGTTTGAATTGCACAGTTTTGGAAGCATGAATTCCCTTTAAATACAAGCTATTCATCCTAGGAATTATGTAAGAGATTAATGGCTTGGAGAGATGTTGAATAGGCTAAGGATTTAGCTTGAGCTAGCTTACGAGATGAGAAAGTTGAGCATACTTGTGTGGAATTTATTTAGTGAGAAAAATCTTTGTATCTTCACTCATATTTCTGATATATGTAATATGGATAGTGGGGTTTCGAGTAGTGGCTTTCCCTAGATATATCTTGTGCTATGTTCCATTGATTTATCTTTCTGTTTCTATTATTGTTTTTGTCAATATATTGGCTTTCGCTGTTTGAAAGTAGGAGCATATTCTTGTCTTTTTCTTTAGTAAATTGCATGAGCTTGTGAATCTACAAGATTTTCTACATAGTGAGTGTCACAACTAGGAAGAACTTCTTCCTTCTGAAAGATAAGATTGTAGAAGATAAGAATGAGTGAGAAGGGAAAGCCTGCCTTAACCCTAGGATGAAGTGGCCTATCACATTATTAAATACGTATCCTGTGAGGGGAGGTTGAGCATTGTATATGCCCACCATGTTAGGTTTATCCATCAGCTAATATTCAAAGTGGAATTACCTATCCAATAGAGGCTTAGTGTTCCTCATTTCCTCCTGCAATCTATTATTGAAATGAGCCAAAAAGTGAGGGAAGGGAAGCACCAACACATTGCCCACCATGACCTCATTAAACTGATTATTATGGATGCTCTCAATCACCTAAGGAACCTTGTGCTTGTAATGATTTTGTAGACATACACAGGGAAATTTTCATTGGAACCCAAGCCATCACACATGAAGAAACACCAACCTCTAGCATTGGAGGTAGGGAAGGAAAGAAGGAAGAAGAGGAGAAAGTAGAAGCAAAGGAAGAAGAAGAAGAAAATGAAGAGGGAGAAAGAGAGGGGAAAGGGATAAAGAAACATGACCCTAAAGAGAAATCAAATGCTTAAGAGACAAAAAAACAAGGACATCAAATACGTCTCTATCCAGGGAAGATTGAGCAAGAAGTGGTTGCAATATTAGCCACATTTGGCAGACCTGTCAAGCCCAAAAGAAGGAAGTTAAGGCAAGGCCGTTGGTAATTAAAAACAAGGAAGAACATTGAGATAAGGTAAGGAAAGCCTCATCCTCATACAAAGGTCTTTGTCACCATAGAGGAGTCAACAAGCAAGAAGGAAGAAGTGGGACCTAGTGAAGGAAAAATTGAAGAAATTATTTCTCCCAAGGAAAAAACCAAGCAACCTATGCTCCCTATGGGAAGGGTCGCCACTACTGAAGTAACCTCTAAGAGGCTTATGACTCAAGCCACCATATTACAAGAGGGAAAATAAGAGTTACAGGAGGAAACAAAGCAGTTATAGGAGAAACAAGGGATGCTACAAGAGAAACAAGGGCTGATACAGGAGCAAAATGAGGTGTTATAAGAAGGAACATCCACCTTAAAAGAAGATGAAAAAGGCCTGAAAGAGATTCAAGAGCCTGATCCACAACCAAACCTAGAATCCTGCTACAAATTTGTTGAGGGAGGTAAGATTATACTTGATAAATTCACCACCACACTCTTCTTTGAGTTAGAGAAGGAAAGAGGTAAAAAAAATATATGGATGCAAATTACAAATCCAAAAGTGTAGAAGATCTGGTCTTCATGGAAGAGAGATTCAATGAGATAGGAAAATAATTGAATCACATGAAATTAAGGGAGTTAATCATGAGGGAACAACTACATGCATAAAATTCCAAGTTAAGAGAGAAACTACAAGAAAAAAATACACAACTTTCCATCATGGAAAGTTTATCCATAGAAGACATACAATGTAGGAAACCATCCAAATCCTATGTTATTTTCCTCAAGGAGCAGTGATTGTAGTTTCAAGTTAAGAAATTGGAATAGTATGGCTCATTGCCTTTCCAAAATACAACAAATTCATCGAATTTTGAAAAAGGGAAAGTATTGAGGATAGAGCCAAGCTATATGAGTTTTACAAGCACAACTTAATCCTCACAAACATAAATTTTTGGGACCCCAACTCAAGGTTGGAAGACATGCATTGATGGGATTAGCCTCTTGGTTCATCAATGAGGAAACAAGGGATGAAGAAGTGAAAAGGGTGATGAAAAAAGAAGAAAAGGAGGCCTTATATATCAGAGCAGAATTAGTGAGCCCCAAGGAAGTCATCAACAACCACAATCTCATCTCCTCTAACCCTAAATTTCCACCTAAGTACATAACAACCGAAGAGAAATCCATCCTACATTTTGAGGACAATTTAGGATGGCAGGGACAAAAATTTTGTGGGCTTGCAAAAGAAGATGGTAGTCCTTTCCTCACAATTTACATATCAGAGAATATCACTCCCTAGAAAGAATAAGGAATTCCTTGGAGAAAACAACACTATACAAATGGGCCATACAAAGGATAAAGATCAAATGGATAGGGCTAAAACTCAGTCCTCCCTTATTGTTGGGCCTACAAGAAGGAAGAAACCAAGCAGAGGAACAAAACCAATGGACAAACATAGAGGCACATGTAGGTTTCTATCCATAGGAAGGCACACCATTTGAAGTGCCTTGGGATGTCAGAGAGGCCACCAGGGCCATGAATGATCTTCATATCAGTGATTGAGTTTCTTAGAGGGTGAGAAACACCTTCAACAGGGGGTGATGATGGGTGCCATCAGTAGTATCTTTTGGAGTTCATTGTGCTATCCTCCAACCCTTAAAAATCTCATTTTCTCACATTAATTCACATTCTTAGCTATAATATGCTTAGTAGGAAGACTAAAAGATGTTTTTCATATTGTATGGTTTAATGTGATTAATATGCAATTAAAAGAAGAACTTTTGGAGATATTTACAATGCAAGGGCTTGATGGAGACACCTAGAGAGAATATAGGGAGCTTTCACACCTCAGTGACTCCCTGACTTGGCTTGAGATCACATAATCCTCTCCAAAAAATCGAATTCAATAGTAGCCAAGGAACTCTAGGTGCATGACAAGGCCAAAGGGAACAAAATCCATAAATCTCAATATTTTGGAGGGTAACATTCCCCTTTCAAGGAAGCTGACCCTCAATCATTTTTGTGTAAGTAAAGTAGATGAAAGGCTCATTAGGATTTGAATTGTTGTTGCAGCTAGGAGTAGCTACTAAGAGCCTAAGTACTTGACATTGTAATTTTTATTTTTAATGATGTATGTGACTATCATTTTCTGTTATTAAAAATTTTACTATTGGTCTACATCTGAGTTAATTTGGAGGACTAAAACCCTTGGGTTTGGGCCCAACCCATAGGCTTTAGTCCCTCTCTTATATTTCCTTCTTGTTCTTACTTCAGAGCATTGAAATTATTTATTTGTTTTAGTAGATGTTATATCATAAAAAATTGTGATTGTAGGCTTTGCCTATCACCTCTCTTGTGAGAGGAGTGATTGGAAAGATCCACAATAACAACTCAAAAGTATTTGTTTATGATTTACTGGAAAGTGTTAAGTACTAGATTGCAACTCTCTTGTATGTTTAATCTCTGCAACTTAGGATTCAACAACATTGGTTTGATAATTGAAGTTGTGTTTTAGGTTAGAGTAGACTTCAATAAAATTCAACTCATCTTTTCCATAAATTTTTACTTTACTACAATAATTATCATTAGATGCATGTAGTTGGATGGTTGTAGGAACTGTGCTGATTTGCAGGGGTGGGATCACCTTTCGACATCCACCTAGACCTTTCCATCTTCCTCTTAGGTACCACACCTTGCTTCCAAATTCTGTCTTTGAATTCACTCTGACAGGATATATGAAGGACACCATGGGCATCAACTTTGGTGCAAGTCAGGCCTATGAGAGGTACTAAGAATAGCTAAGGAACTCCCAAACCCTTCATTCACCTCCTACCTTCACCCAAATTCCTCTGCCTTCAATACCCCATTTTTTTCCCTCAAAAGCTCTCAGATCCTACTCGTGTAGAAAAATATGGCCTCTTGTAGCATTATAGGACCTCTTGTAATACCTCTTGTAGCAACCTTGTAGCACTATTTTCTGTAACTAGTTTTGCTTCATACCTTGACTTTGGCATAGTGAATTTGAATAATGGCCCCCAAAACATGATTTGATGGTTAGGGAAGACCCTACAAACACTCCAACCTCATTCCTTCCTCACTGCAAGCATCAACTAACAAAACAAAGTTATAATTAGTACCTTTTTCCACGAGTGTGTTAAAAATTGGATTTCTTATTTTCAAGCAAGTGTGAGTAGACATATAGGTTATTGATTTGATTAAGTGTTGAAGTAGGGTATCATAGTTTACTTTTTCAGATAGATTAGATTTCTCCTTTCATGAAATTTCAATTAGCATTTACATTTAATGAACAAAATTTTCACCTTTGTTGCTAGAATCATGTTCATTTATGATTTCATAAGAAGTTCTCATTACAATTAGTTGGAGGAATGGTCTCTAGAAACCTTGATCAAATTTCATGAATAAGAGTGACATGAGTAGAACCTAGATAGATGCACATATAGCACTATCACATCTAAGTCTGTATGAACCTCGGGTTAATAATTTGAGTTGAGAATCCCTTGGGAGTTGCAACATCCTTGGTGCAATACTAGGGCTCATTAGTCAACAACCTCAGGTGACACTTCAACCAAAGTGAAAATTCTTTTATCCACACCTGAAGGAACCATATCTTTAGAATCACTAGCAGGGGCCACCAAAAAGGAGAAACAGAAAGGAAAAAGGGTCGAAACCCCAACTAATTCCTCTTCTAAGGTACACCCACCATGTGCATTATGTGTGGTATCAGAGCATCATACCAAACTATGCCCAAAGTTGGAAGAGTTAAAATCCCTTCTTCATGCCCCTAAAATACCATTGGCCCCACCTCCACCTCTAGGAGACAAGGCCACACCAACACATAATAAGGAATTACGTACCAACCATCCATGTGTTATATGTGCACCGTACAGACACTACACACATCATTATCTAGAACCCCCTTGTTATCAAGATGCATTGGGAGCCCTCGCCCAAACTAGAACTATGAAACCATCACCCCCCAACACCCCAATGGTGGATGATGTGTCTCATACCATTTAATGTGTCTTTTAGGAAGAATCTTCATGCTATTTTTCCCCTTACAACCATCGATATTCAACCTCCCATCATATGAGGAAATTAGAATCAATACCGCCTCAACCTACTCGCACTTGCGCCTTATGTGATGAACATGGAAATTTTAGTAACCGGTGTTCGCATTTGTGTGAACTTAAGAAGTGGCACTAGGTTCCTCAGGTTGTCCATAAGAACAAACCTAGGTGAAAATGAAATGACTATCACATTTGCAACCCAAACCATCATACTCAGATTTCCCACACCTCCCATGATTTTGAGAGGCATAGTCCTATTTGCAACAACATGATTTTGGAACCTTGAAACCTTTTGAAGTTGATTCTCAGCCTTAGACTAGTTAGTAACATGTTCCTTCCACTAGCACCCCACCAAGAATATTATCAACAACTATGAGAGATGTCACAACACAAACTATATATCACATTATGAAGAGCATTCATGAGGTAACTTGCTTGGCTCCCAAGACACTAGTACCTTCTCCTGACTACCCTTAGGAATCCATCAGGGAGATTCTCCCACCATTTAGTGTTTTCAACACCCAACACTACATACAATTCATTTCCTCCTCCATAGGAACCTTGATCCATGCCACCTCGTCATCATTTTCTTTGTGTCGAGACCACTTCACTCATCATGGAGGTTGCACTACCCACAACTATGTAAACCCATTCAGTTTGTGCATTGTCAACATCATCAGGTTCTATGATAGTGACCATTGGATCATTCTTTTACTTTTCAACCATCATCACCAGGCGCCAATCCCAACTTCATGACCCATTGCAATCTCTATCATGATTAGAAACTATTTTTCATTTAGACGAAGATATTTTGGAGGCCATGATGGAAACAGAGTGCCCTTGGGATGCCATGCATCATCTCTCTTTATTTTGACCAAAAAAAGGATTCTCACCTATTGAAGCAACATGCCACAATATTTTCTCAGTAGAAAAAAAAGACTTCCTTCCACGAGGGAAGGTAAATTGGTTCAATAATCCCATCCCCACACTAGATATGTTTGAGGAGGAAAACATGTCCAACATATCACCCACCATCAAGGTAGACATATCCACCAAATTGGGCATAATTGAAGAAATATCGTTGGGGGTAGCATGCTATCTCGAATAAATTCCTCCTACAAAGCCTTCTTACAAGAACACATGGACATTTTTGCGTAGTCATATTCTAAGATTCCTAGTATTAACCTTTCAATCATTGAACACCACATTAACACTTGGTATGATGCCCTCTCAATGAGGCAAAATTTGTGTCCACTTCACCCTTATTAAGCAAAATCCATTCGATAAGAAATAGATAAGCTTCATAAAGTCAGTTTCATTTACCCCATCACTTACACATCATGGGTTTCTGACACTGCACCCATCATGAAAAAACCAACACTATTCACGTTTGTACTAATTTATGGGACCCGAACAAATCTTGTCCCAAATACAACTATCCTACCCCCTTCATCGATCAAGTTATCCATGCATGTTCTGGACACAAATCCTCGTCCTTCATGGATGGCTTTTTCAGATATAACCAAATCCAAATCTACCACATAGATTTGTATAAAACAACTTTCATAACTCCATGGGGTACTTTCACCTACCGTGTTATTCCCTTTGGTCTTAAAAATGTAGGATCCACTTCCCATCAAGCCATGAATTATATATTTCACAAAATAACTAATCTCATCTTAGCCTATTTGTATGACCTCATAGTTCATTCCAAAAAGCACTCATACCATCTAGAAGATCTTTGCTATTTTTCAGAGGCATCGATAATAAAACCTCCACTTGAACCCCATTAAGTGTTTATTTTGTGTTAACTTTAGAAGACTGTTGGGATTAATAGTCTTGTTGGGATGGGGTCCCTCAGGTCTAAGTTTTGTCTAACTTTTAAATCAATTTTGATGTAATATTGTAAATTCTCTGCATTTTGAGAAGCGGAGTGTGAATAATACAAAATGTTGAGTCAAAGGGGATTTTAGGCAAGTCAATGCCCATTGTTTTGTAAAGGGATGGGTTTTTTTGATTAAGTAATGAGGTCCACCCATGGTTCCCGTACCACTATAATGTAATGTAAAAGCTATAAAAGGAAGTCATCTACGAGTCATTAGAAAAGTTTGTTTCAGTTGATGAAGGGGATTTTGAGTCTATTATGTCTATAATTCTGTATTCTGGCAAACGGGAAGGCTCATGCAGTTGAGTACAAAGAGACCTTGGCAAGTCCACAGTTGAGTGCACGGGCCCTTGTAGCTGTGTGTGAAGGGTCAGAAGAAGTGTATCACTGAATATCTGAAGTAATAAAGACTATGTGAAGCAATTTCATGTGTTATATGTATATTTATATGTTTATGTGTTTATGCTCAATTGCAATTTGATTATCTATAATATTGTTTTAATTGCATCGCAAAGGTCTAGATCTATTTTTGTATGATAACTTACGCATGCTAGAACAATTAGGTGAAGCTCATAGATATGTTTAAGTAGAAATCACTTTAAGTCTGTGATTATGAAGATAAGGCTTGATGAAGGTCAGATCACACCCTAAATTAAAGAAACTCCTTGCTACTACATCACATAGCCTTCCAGATGCAAAAACTTGGTTCTAGTATCCCCCAGTACTTCCTCAGGTGAGACTGTGATTTTCACTAAGTGTACTACTTCTAAAAGGGTTGGTGGTGTATGGTTTTGTTGGTTAGCGTAGCTAACTCTGAACTTGGGTCCAAGTCCCCCTCAAGACAACAAATTGTTTCGTTGTCGGGACCGAGATATATCTGAGGGATGTGTGATGTGGCATCCATGGAGGCCAACTAAGAAATAACTCTACAATTGGGTAGATTAGAAGTTGCATGAGTTTGCAGCTCAGGAAAATTGGAATCCATGCTGGTCAAAAGATAGGTGGCTATAGAGATATATCTACAAAAAAGAGCATGAGATATTTTTCGCATCATTCGCTAATGAACTACACGAGTGGATTTCAAAGTTAGTGGAAAACAAACCTACCTAGAAACATGATGAACATCCAGTGTGGACTCTTGAACAAATAAAGTGTCTTAAAGAGTGTGATCATAAGATTGCAAGGGATCTTGACTATTAGATTGATAGTATTTTGGGTAGTTTCATCATTGAATTTTCAATTGATACATATGTATCTTATAGTGAAGTTGAATGCCGATTCTTTAAGGGTTCAAGAGGTAAATGCCTGAAATCGCTAAAAAATTGGATTAAAATGTTCTTGTTTGGAAAGAGTGTTATGCCGAATTAAGGTTCAAAAGAAGCCCGACATGATCTATGTGAAGTGGAAAAAGGTTTTAAGTTGATTGTGAAAGTTATGCTGAAGGTGAATACAATCTGTTATTAGGGGATTCAGAAATTAACTAAGAGGGAAACCATAACACACTTGGAGGTGCACCACAGATAGAAGGTCAAGGTACTTTTGGGATTCCACATCCATCCACTCCACCCACACCTCCACTGCCACCTCATACACCTTGGTCTATGCCTCCACCTCCACCTCCATTATTCAATATGGAGAATACAGTGAAAATGGCTATGTTCAAGGGTTAGGGATCAAAGGATCTTGATCAATTTTGGTTCGTAGCAGAAGCTATGTGGAAGGCGCAACAGGTCAATGATGATGACATGAAGAAAGCAAAACTGGTTACAATGGTACATGATTGAGTGCTTACATGGTATATCAAATATAGTACAAATAATTTGAATGCTACATTAGTTGAGACAATGACTGTGTTGAACACTGAAATCACAAGCTCAGTGTGTTACTGAAATAAAGGAGATCAAACAGATAGTTAATGAGTCCACATGGGATATAGATCAGACATTGAAGTGCTTACTAAGACAAGCTAATCTTTAGATTTCAGACAAACAACATAAGGAATGGTACATAGATACGCTATTGCCACACTTAAGTTTTCCTTTGTCTCAACAGAGGATCATATCTTAGGATGAAGCATTAGAGAGCGTGATGAAGCTCGAAGCATTGTCGATCTAGGACACGAATATAGGAGTCAAACAGATCTAGTCACAGTTAGCAAGTCTGCATATTTAATTGTAGGATCTAAAGAATGGAAAGGAGGTTCAGTCGGGATTATGCCCTGAAGTTTGATGCATGAAGTGCAAAGTTGTAGGCCACTATAAGTATCAGTGCCCTATGTGTTGGGTGTGGAGTCTGATTATCTTCTGTATTTGAAGGTATCTTTGCATTGGAACCTAGTTCATTGCCCTTAAAATATTTGCTGTAGGGGGGTCCAAGGGGGGGTGGCTGCGACCATTGGGAGCCCCCCCCCCGCGGGGGGATCAGGGATAGAACCCTCGAAGCTAAAAATAGATGTAAAATTGCCTTGTAAAATGTTGTAGTTTTAGACTCAATCTAGGCCATTCATTAGGCAGAGATATGATTGTAGAAGTTATGTTTAATTTATGGTTTTTTTTCCTTAGAAAGAAACCCCTCGCTATATATGAGGGAATTGTATTGCTTTTATGTAGATCTGTATTCTGAGTGAGGAAGAGAGAGGAGATTGAGAGTGAAGAGGGAAATACAATGGATCTGTTGTACATTGTATCTCTTCAGTTTGCTAGATAATATAAAAGGAAGGACTGGTTGTTTCTCCATGGATGTAGCCCAAACTGGGTGAACCACGTATATCTGTGTCTCTCTTATTTTATGCATTTTCTATGTTTATATTTCTACAATATTTTATGTGTTCCATTGATCTGTATTATATAATTTTCTAACAATTTGTATCGGAGCTGAAGGTCTATTTGGATGATAAACTCGTAGGAGAAAAGGGTTCCTGGTTTGAGTGGGAGCAATGATGGACGATGGTAGGTTTAGGGTCAAAAAATTTAATGGCCAAAACTACTAGCTGTGGAAGATGTAGATGGAATATTATTTGTATCAAAGAGATCTCTACCAACCATTGAGCAGAAAGGTAAAGAAGCTAACACGTATGACAGACAAAGAATGGGATATTCTCAATAGAAAGGCACTTCGAATAATACGGTTGTTCCTATTAGCGTCGGTAGCATTTAATATTTCAAAGGAAATGAAAACAGAGGTTTTAATTTCGACATTGGACAAACTATATGAAAAACCCTTGGCCTCAAATAGGTATTTCATATGAAGTGTTTATTTAATATGAAAATTTCAGAAAGCGGATATGTTGTTGATCATTTAAATGAATTTAATACAGTTACCAGTCAATTAATTTCTGTAGGGGTAACTTTTGATGATGAAGTTAGGGCTCTGTTATTTCTATGCTCATTGCCAGAAAGTTGGAATGGTTTAGTTATGGCCATTAGTAACTCTGTCTCTGGATCTAGTACTTTAAAGTTTGATGATGTTGTCAGTGCAATACTTAGCAAGGAAATACGATGGAAAAGCTCTAGTGAGACATCAGGTATTGCTTTGACTATAGAGACTAGGGGGAGACAAATGGAAAGAGGAAAGAGCCTTGGAAATCTCAGTTAGTCAAGAAAAGGCACATCCAAGTCTAGATCGGGGATAGTGTGCTAGAAATGTGGGACAAAAGCACACCTGAAGAAAGACTGCAAGTCTCGAAAGGGAAAAGAAGGAGATGCACAATAAGAAAATAATCATGAAGCAAATGTAACAGTTGATGTGTTGCAAGATGCTTTGATTCTTTCTTTAGAAAATATTATTGATGCCTGGGGGGTAGATCAGGGGCCTTATTCCATGCCACACCTCATAAGAATAATTTTCATGATTATGTTCAAGGAGATTTTGGACAGTTTCGATTGGGTGATGATAAACCCTGTAAAATCATTAGAATGGGTATAGTTTTCATAAAATAATAGAATGGAAATCAATGGTTATTGAAGGACGTAAGGCATGTTCCAGATCTAAAGAAAAACCTTATTTCAACAGGGCAGTTGGGAGGTAAAGGCTGTGTGACTACTTTTACAGATGAAACCTGGAAGGTCACTAAAGGATCTTTGGTAATAGAAAAAGGAGAAAAGGTTGGTACATTGTATTTATGCAATGGTATTTTTAATTCTGTTAATGATTTAACCTCTACAGGAGAAGATACGACATTGTGGCATCATCGGCTCAGGCACATGAGTGAGAAAGGGATGCAAATTCTTCACTCAAAAAATTTGTTGCCGGGTTTGAAGCATGTTGATTTAAAATTGTGTGAGAATTGTGTTTATGGAAAATAGAAGAAAGTCAGATTCCTCAAACTTGGGAAAGAAAAGAAGAGCGAAAAGTTAGAGCTTATGCATACAGAAGTATGGGGACCTACTTAGGTATCATCTCTTGGTGGCTCTTGTTATTATGTTAATTTTATTGATGATGCAACTAGAAAAACCTGGATTTATTGTATTCGAAATAAATCTGATGTATTTGATACTTTCAAGAAATAGAAAGCTTTGGTTGAAAGTGAGACAGGAAAAAGGTTGAAGTGTCTTATATTAGACAATGGAGGTCTATATTGTAGCAAAGAGTTTGATAGGTACTATTCAGAGAATGGAATTCATAGAGAGAAGACAGTTCTAGGAACACCACAAGAAAATGTTGTCAGAAAGGATGAATAGGACAATTATGGAGTATGCAAGGTGCACGAGATTGCATTAAGGATTGCCTTTACAATTTTGGGTAGATGTTGTAGATACTATTGTTTATCTAATAAACAAAGGGCCTTCAAGTTCCTTAGATGGTGGTATACCAAAGGAGGCATGGACAGGTAAAAAGGTAAACTACTCTTTTTTAAAAACTTTTGGTTGTGAAGCCTTTGTCCACATTATTAAAGAAAATAGAATAAAGCTTGAGGCAAAATCAAAGAAATTTACCTTTATTGGATATGGTGTTAATGATTTTGGTTATTTCCTTTATGATTATGAAAAACACAAAATCATTAGGAGAAAAAATGTCATATTCAATGAAAAGGTTTTGTATAAGGATCAACTGCAGAAAAAGAAACCAGAGAATACACAGTGCTTGATGAGATCACAGAAAAAGTGATGGTGCCTAAAAATCATAATGATCAACATCTAGAAAAACAACCACAACAACAATAAGCACCTCAAACACCTGAAAGTGGTGTTATAAGATCTACTAGGATAAGTAGGCCCCCCGAACGATACTCTCCTTCATTATATTATGTATTGTTGACTAATTTTGGTGAACCAGAATGTTGTGAAGAAGTAGTACAGGTAGAAACCAAGAAGAAGTGGGAGCAAGCCATGAAAGAAGAGATGGACTCCTTAGCACATAATCAAACTTAGGACTTAGTCAAGTTTTCTGTAGCTAAAACAACATTGCAGAATAAATGGGTTTACAAGTTGAAGGAAGAAGATGGAGGTATAAAAAGGTATAAAGTTAGACTTGTGGTGAAAGGGTTTGCACAAAAAAAGGGTATAGACTTTGATGAGATATTTTCTTTTGTTGTTAAAATGAATTCAGTTAGAACTATTTTAAGTCTAGTAGCAGCTGAAGATTTGCATCTTGAGTAGTTAGCTGTAAAGACAACCTTTATCCATGGGGATTTGGAGGAAGAGATATATATGCAGCAACCACAAGGATATGAAATAAAAGGAAAGGAGAAACTAGTGTGTAGGTTGAAGAAGAGCTTGTATGGCTTAAAACAGGCTCCAAGGTAGTGGTATCTAAAATTTAACAGGTTTGTGTCTGAACAAGATTATACTAGATGTCACTTTGATCATTGTGTTTATCTCAAAAGGAAAAATGATGGCATCTATATTATATTGTTATTGTATGTAGATGACATGCCTGTTGGAGGTTCTAACATGCAGGAAATAAATGTTCTCAAGAGAAAATTGGTGAACTCATTTGCAGTGAAGGATTTGGGTGCTGCAAAACAAATCCTTAGTATGAGAATAACAAGAGACAAGAAGAATCACAAATTAACCTTTTCTCAAAGTGAGTACATAGAAAATGTGTCGAAAATGTTTAATATGCAAAATGCAAAACCAGTTAGTATACCTTTGGCTAGCCATTTCAAATTAAGTAAGGAGGAGTGTCCCAAGACTTAGGAAGAAATGGCTCATATGTCTAAAGTTCCATATGCATTAGTAGTTGGAAGCTTAATGTATGCAATGGTCTTTACAAGGCCTGATATTGCACATGCAGTGGGAGTTGTAAGCAGGTACATGAATAATCCAGGAAAAGAATATTGGATGGTGGTGAAGTGGATTCTCAGGTATTTAATAGGCCCCACAAATCAAGCATTATGCTTTGGTGGTTCAAACATTGCTCTACAGGGATATGTTGATGTAGATATGGTGAGTGATAGAGATAACTGGTAGAGAACAATAGGGTATGTGTTTACTGTAGGTGGAATAGTTGTTAGTTGGGTCTCAAAACTGCAAAGTGTTGTTGGACTCTCAACAACAGAAGCAGAGAATGTTGATGCTATAAAGGCTAATAAAGAAAATATTTGGTTACAAAGGTTTCTGGATGAATTGGGTAAGAAGGAGTTGGACAAGTTATACAGTGACATCTAGAGTGCCATAAATATTGCAAAGAACTCTACATTTCATTCCAAGACTAAACATATACAGCTCACATACCACTTCATATGGTCAACATTGGAAGATGGACAATTGAAGATGGAAAAGATACATACTAGCCAGAATCATGCAAATATGTTAACAAAATTTGTAACCATGGAGAAACTGAGAGTTTGCTCAGTTTCAATTGGTCTTCAAGTATGTGAAGAATATGAGAAACAGATAGGTCCAAAGTGGAGTCATTGTCTAGTAAATGAAGTAGCAGTGGAGTTACTATAATCAGTCTCCAAGTGGGAGATTGTTGGGTGTGGAGCGTGATTATCTTCTATATTCAAAGTTATTGTTGCATTGGAACCCAGTTCGTAATGGGGCAGCAACACCACCTGTAAAATATTCGCTATAGGGGGGTCCAGGATTTCCTTGTAAAATGTTGTGATTTCATAGTCAATCTGGGTCATTCATTAGGTGGAGACCTGACTGTAGAAGTTATGTTTAATTTAGGGTTTTTCACCCTATAAGGCAACCCCTCACTATATATGAGAGAATTGTATTGCGTCTATGTAGATCTGTATTCTGAGTGAAAAAGAGAGAGGAGATTGAGAGTGAAGAGGGAATTACAACGGATCTATTGTACGGTGTATCTCTTCAGTTTGTTGGATAATATAAAAGGAAGTGTTGGCTATTTCTCTATGGAAGTAACCCAAACTAGGTGAACCGCGTATATCTGTGTCTCTCTTGTTTTATGATTTTTCTATGTTTATATTTCTACAATATTTTATGTGTTCCGTTGCTCTATAATATATAATTTCTGGCACTATGTATTGGGACTATATAGCTGTGGGATGTCCTAACCCACTGAAACCAAAGTCTCCTACTGGACCAAGCACGGTTTTAAGTGTTTGGTGCAGTATTTTCCAAGTGTCAGGACAACATCTAACATACAATTGTTATCTGTTGCAAAAATTTATATAGTCACCAAAGAAACTATTTTGCAAGTTTTCTAAATTGGTTGGCCATGAGGAAAGAGATTGTTGAAGCTATGATTGGATGATAGACATAACCCTAATGTATAAGATGTAGGATGAAACCCACATACAAAATGATCAAGGCTCACCTTTGACTCATAGAGGATTCCAAGGATGGGGAAGAGGATAAGGAGGAGGCACTAGAAGAGGTCCATCCAGATCATCTACCACAACTGTGGAGAACCAAGATATTTTACGCGTGACATTCAGAATCCAACCCATCCTCCTTGTCAATACTGTAAGAAATTTGATCATGTTATAGAAGATTGTCCTATATTAATAACAAAGACATAAGAAAAGAAGAATTATCAACCAACAAAAAAAATTTAGATGATGAGATTTGAGCCGCGAAAAGAAAATCCTGGTGTCAATATAGTCACGTGAATTAGTATAGCCACTAGCGAAGAGAAGATAGAAATAAATCATCCAGTATCGGATACGTGAGTTTGCAGGGCTAGCAAGAAGAATGTTGGATTTGACTTACAAAGAGAAAAGGAGATGTTTATGGATGCAATATTTTTTTTATGGATCCAGGTGCTTCTACATATACAACTTATATATAAATAGTCCCATGAAAAGAGAAATCTGAAAAAGCTACTGTGAGAGAGGACTCTAATACCATAGTGCTAAGGTCATTTCTACAGATATGCATGAAGCTACAGAGGGATTAGAAGGAAATTGAAGGACTAGGAGAACTAATAGATAATTGCGCTAGCAAGGAAAAACTATTACCGAACCAGCATGTAGTGAATAAGGTGAACCAAAGAAAGAAGAGGACTAGTAGGGAGATGCAACGGACAACACAAATTGGTGATTTTGATATGGACTAGGTAATTCTAGACTTAATATCTGATGTTAATGTACTGCCAAAGCAGACTGACTTTGGGGACATATGGGGAAAACTAAGTTGCAGTTGTCACTAATCCAACTGTGGATGAAAAACCAAAAAAATATAAGTTTGATGGGTCACCTAAATGGAGTGGATGTAGATATTGAGGGAGAAACTGTGCTCTTAGATTTTGAAGTTATTGAAATAGAATATGGCAGTAATCTATACCCAACATTGCTTGGGATTGATTGGGATTTTTCCATGAATGTTATTATTAATTTGAAGAAGTGGAGCATAGTGTTTGAGAATAGTAGCCTTAGAGTGATTGTTCCATTGGATCCAACTGAAGGTGCG
Organism: Pinus taeda; assembly: GCA_000404065.3. Lineage (NCBI taxonomy): Eukaryota > Viridiplantae > Streptophyta > Pinopsida > Pinales > Pinaceae > Pinus > Pinus taeda. Next base: position 159,187 of record APFE031301571.1, read on the forward strand.
CGATATACAAAGCTAGTCTATGATGACTATGATGACAAAGACATTGATCACATACATAAGCTCATTACATGAGATGAAGAATAGATTAATCCCACTGTGGATGGATGGATCAGTTTGGAGAAGTATAGTTCATGCCAATCAGACTCAGATGAAGAATTAGAAAACTGGTAGAATCAATTACATGAGGTCTCTACACTACGATGCAATAGGCTTACAAAGTCTCTGCATTTTATATCAACTTAGGTACGTAATTTGTCTTATTAGGATGCGATAGATAATGTCAATGATTTTATTGACCATTTTAAAAGAGACGTAATAGAGGAGAACATGTTCCAGGCTCTAGATTTGGCTTGAAGAGATACACCTGCAAGATGGTAGGGAACCCATAAGGATAATATTTCTGATTGGAAGGGATATCCTAGACTAATGAGAATAAGATTTGGATAAGCAAAAACGTGACTCATTGAAAAGTACATAAGTAGGGATGACCCTCGCGAACATATGGCTTGATGGACTACGGCTTGGGGTGAGGTACCTCAATAGGATTAGGTACATAACTTTTTTCATACCTTAGACTTTTCACCAATAAACTAGTATTTGGAGATGGAGCTATGACATGGGACTACTAATTGGGATGAAATGAAGGAGATTTTCCTACTAACATTTAGCTTTGAAGACAGGTTTGAATGCATTGATGGGGCACTTCAAGAGATTACTACAACGATATTCTGAACACCAATAGAACTTATAAATTGGATGCATCCTAATTGAAGCACACAACTACAACATGCTTTAGAATGCTATAATGTTACTACAGAAGAAGGCGATGAGGATCTGTTAAATATCAATATTCCTGAGTCAGAGGGACTGCATGAATTTTGCATGACCTGATGTAGATATCTATGATATATCATAGCTGGTAAAGAAAAAAGGGTAAATATTGGCTCAGAAGAAGAACCAAAGTTCATGCATATTGGTGACTATTGGGATGAAGACATAGTAGGAAAAGTTTCTGAATTATTGCACAAATATCAAGATTTATTTCTGACAAAGCTCTTTGAATTGAAGGGTATAGTAGGTGATTTGGGTACAATGGAGATCAATTTAAAGCCACATGCAAAGCCAATTAAGCAATGTCCATATCGACTAAACCCGAAATACAAGGAAAAAGTAAGAGAAGAGCTAGATATGATGCTCCCAATAGGTATAATTGAGCCAATAGAAGCATCAGAATGGGTCAGTCCAATGGTGGTCTAGGAAAAGAAAACAAAGGGTGATATAAAGATCTACATATATCTACAAAACTTAAATAATGCATGCATGCATAACCCCTTTCCTACGCCTTTTATAGATGAATTTCTAGAAAACATTGGTGGAAAGGAGGCTTATTTGTTCATACATGGGTTTTCAGGATATCACCAAATTAATATTGCGCTGGAGGTTAGAAGCAAGACTACCTTCACTACAGAGTGTGATTCATTCCAATATATGGTTATGCCTCTCATACTGAAAAGTGCTCCTGCAATATTTTGAAGGGTGGTAATTGCAACATTCAAGGAATTTATCCACAAGTTTATGGAGGTCTACTTTGAGGATTGGACAATATTTGAGCTAGTTAAGAAACATGTTTTTAGTCTACACCTAATGTTGGATACATGCAAGAAGTATTAGATTTCATTGAATTTGAAGAAATGTATTTTCTGTGTACCTTATGGAATACTGTTGGGACATGTTGTATGTAAGTAGGGATTAATGGTAGACCTTGCCAATATTGTTGTAATTATCAATTTGGATCCACCCGGGAATGTAAATAAGCTACGCACAACTTTGGGTCGTACAGGGTATTACAGGAAGTTTATAAATGCATATGCACAGATCACTATGCCAATGGAGAGGTTGTTGAAGAAGGATGTTACATTTTTCTGGGATGATGACTATCAGAAGAGCTTGGATGTTCTTAAGGAGAATATGGTTACTGCACCAATCCTAGTATTCCTGGATTGGAAGAAAGAATTTCATGTGTGTGTGGATGCATCTTGTTTCATGTTGGGAGTTGTTTTAACTCAACCAGGTGAAGGAGATATTGACCATCTGATTGCCTTTTCATGTAGGAAACTATCAAAGGTGGAGAGAAACTATTCAACCACAGAACGAGAGGGATTGACCATGTATATGCACTACAAAAATTCAAGCATTATTTGCTAGGTGCACACTTTAAAATGTACACAGATCATTCTGCATTGAAATATGCGATCAATAAGTCTGTGTTGGTGGGAAGACATGTAGATGGTTGCTTCTCTTCTAGGAGTATGATTTTGAAGTGATAGGTAATCCAGGGAGGTTGAATGTTGGACCTGATCACCTCTATAGGATCGAGAACTACGAAGAACCCAGTAATATTGATGAAGGGTTACTTGACGCGTAGATTTTCACTATTAGAGTTTCTAATGAACATTTTGTGGACATTATTTATTTTATGTCTACTTGTGTAGCTCCTGAAGGATACACAACACAACAAAAGAAGGAACTCATAATCAAGTCTACCGATTTTTTAGTTATTTCAAGACACTTATATAAGATGGGACCGGATGAAGTTCTGCACTGATATGTACCTGAGTATGAATGACTTAGTATTCTAGCTAAAGTGCATGGTGATGTCACAGGAGGACACTATGCAGGTAAGGAAACTGCGAAGAAGATTCTGCGAGAAATATTATGGTGGTCTATGGTACATAAAGATTCTAAGGAGTAGTGTAGTGCATGTGATTTGTGTCAGAGGACTAGAAGACCATCATGAAGGGATGAATTTCCCTTCAAATCCACAGGTCATGTTGCAAGCATTTGATAAATGGGAAATTAACATTGGACCAATTAATCCACCAAGGGAGAGGATGGGTGCATGTTGTACTATCATTGTGACATATTACTTGACCAAATAGGCCAAGGTACAATTCGTGAAGAATTACAACAAAAAAACTACTGCGAAGTTTATATTCAAGTATATTCATTCACGGTTTGGATGCTCACAGATCTTGATGAGTGACAAAGGTTCACTCTTCTTGAATGAAACAACTGAGGCATTGATAGAAGAGTTCCAAATGCACCATTAAAAGAGTACATCATATCATCCAAAGGTGAATGGAACTATCAAATATTTTAACAAGATATTGGAGAATGCCTTAACGAAGATCTGCAATGTTAATAGGAATGACTTGGATGTTCGCATACTAGTGGTTCTATGGGAATATAGGATGACTTGTAAGGAATTTACAGGGAAAAAACCATTGAGATTGGTATATGGAAAAGAAGCAGTGATTCCAATGGAGTATATAGTGCCCAACCTAAGGTTCACAACAGTAATTGAGATGGCAGATCATGACTTCATGGAGGAATGCTTAGCACAACTACTCGCATTGGAGGAGGACCACTTTTTGGTTGGTTTTCATCTATAGGAGCAAAACGCTAGGGAAAATGTGTGGCATGATCCCCACATTAAGCATTGCACTTTTGAGAATGGAGATTTGGTCATGATGTATGACAACAAGTTCACAAAATTCACTGGGAAGTTTAAGATGCATTAGCTGGGACCATATGTGATCAAGGATATTCGTATGGTAGCATAGTTTAGCTCGCAAAGATGAATGGGGGGATGTTTCCTGGAAGAATTAATGGGAGAACATTGAATGTATATAGGGATGATCCCACCCTTGCAAGGATGCAATGAATGTATGACAACGGAAAAGTCTTAGTGCTTTAGGTAGTTTGAAGGAAGTGTAGGACTATAAAATACTCTGCTGAGGAAGGGTTCTGTCGAAGAAGGAGGGCTGTGTGATGTTTAGGGAGATGGCACAAGTGGAGAAAGATGTGATAATGTAGCTACACCATAAGGGAGGGTCTGACGTAGCCTTCCCAAAATGTGACCGTTGGAAAAGCTACAGTTGATCTGATAGCAATTTTTCTGTTAAAGGGAACGAGGGAAGTGCATTTAAGGAGCATATCTATGGAAATCTATTACCAAATTAGAATTTATGAGGAGGATATGAAGGCATTCAAGGCATTTGAATTTGAATTTGGCTATAAATATGGCTTCCTAGTCTACATTTAGACACTTTATCTCTTGAAGAAATCTTGTGAGCTTTTGCACCTAAGTCTGTGCTAAGAGAAGTGTTGCATGTCTGGTAAGGATTGGTAGAATATCTACTGGGAATTTCTGGAATCAGGATTAATAAACATCATGAATACTACACCTCCTACACACACGACAGCTCCTAGATCACCAAGGCTGAATCCCATAGCTGTAGCAGTGACAAAAACAATGGTAGAAACAGTAGAAACAATAGCAATAAACAAGAAGAAGAAACTATAAAAGCCACTAATAAGGGAGTCACCTAGGAAGGTGTCTACTAAGAAGAGGAGCAAGGAAAAGATGGAAAAAAAGAAAAAATAAGCAACCAATGGAGCTGGTTGACTTAGAGGAGGAAGAACTTGAGGCAGGAATTGAGGACATAAGTGTCGATGAGGCCAAGCCAATATCGTGGTTACCTCCATATATGCCTCTAATAAATCCGGCTACTAAGGTGACAAAGGACCTTGATGTAGTTAAATTTTCCATTTTTACACCTTTGTTGCCAGAAGATGTGCCCTTTGAAGGAGCATTGTTGGTGCAGGTACTACAATTAAGAATGGAGGATTGGGATTTGGCAGATAGAGCCAAATTCCCTCATTTTGAGCCAAATAAATACCTGAAGATGGTATACTATGAGGAATTCAGTGTAACGAGATTAGAGCCAATGAAGTGGACGACTAGGATTTAGTGTGCCGATTTACTGAACATGTTGTATGTGCCTCATTTTTGGCACAACAACATCAATACAATATGTGTGTACCAGTTGCTGGCTTTCGTGCATGACATAGCCTTATGGCTTGGGGAGAGCATCCCAATTGATGATATATTAATTAGGAGGATCATCGAATTGCCATGTACAAGAGTAGACCCTACCAATAATTTTGTTGGCAAGCCTCAACAAAAGAAGCTCGTTGACCAAGTAAGGAAAGATTTCAATGTCGTCAATAAGTCACGAGGCTACACTGTAAGCTTGATTTCTGATAAGGCTGTCACCTTGGCTACTTCCATTCTAGCTGGTAAGATTATGAGGAGGTGTAGGGAAGACGAGGTGCCAACCCCAGTAATTCAGTTGGTTGAGCAATGTAGCCATATGGTGCAATTTAATTGGGCATGATACCTCTACTAGGAGTTTTTGGATGATTGTCACGAGGCCCAGAAAGACATGAAACCCTTCCATTATGTAGGTTTTAACCCCATATAGAAATTACCTGCATACGAATTCTAAATCACAGGAAAAATAAAAATGCGAGAGCATAACACATAAAACACATATACATAGAGATTTCCGACTAGATCTCAAAACCGAGACTACCAGCTTAATTTTGCATTATATTCCTTTCAATGCAACAATACATATTTATACATGCCGAAGCATCCAATACCATGGACCGAAAACCATAGGTAGGTTCGCCCAACCTAATATAGGTTCCAAAAAGAAATTTCTCGGGGCACTGCCCGAACCTCGTAGAGGGGGGCTACCCGCCCCCCCCAAACCCCCTGGACAGGGGGGGCTGCCGCCCCCCCTGTGAC
>APFE031301574.1:0-19347 GCA_000404065.3 Pinus taeda
TGGTGGCACATATTGTCCACTTAATGGAGCACTTGAGGAACCTATAGGGACATTAACCATCCCAACCGTAACTGTCAGTTGTACAAGAACTGAAGAAACCGCGGTTTGTATAGGAATTTAAGAGGCCACGCTTGAAACAAACGGACCAAAAGTAAGCATATCGCCCGACAACCAAGTGGGATTATGATAAAGTGAAGATGCACTTGGAGTACCTGAAACCAATTGAGCCAAAGAGGTGTAACTTGAGTAAAAGAAAGGTCCACTTCTTTCAAGTGGTGGTGGAGGTGGCATACTTCCCACATATAGAAAGCCTTTTGGTGGAAATTTATATTCATATTCATCGCCAACACTAGGAGTGTGAGAGGCTGAGACTTTTGGAGGAGGATCTCGAGGAGAGGTTGGAATCTCACCTTCTGATGCCATAGGTGGAAACAATTGGTGAGGAGGAATCCACAACGTACCAGGAGAACGTTCCAAAGGTATGTTGGGGTTATCGAATGGACTATATGGCCATTGAGGAGATATGGCCAATGGATTGAAAAGTGGATTCAAAGGGAATAATAAATACCTCTCAGGAACCTCAGGAGTTTCTGGATCAGATTCCAGAGATGATGACTCTCGAGGTGGAGGACAAGAAGCAAGTGTTTGAATACTCTGGATAATTCCAATCTCAAAACCTTGGGCTTCAAGTGACTGTGAAATATTAGGATGTATTCCCTATGGTGACCCTTCAGTGTCAGATGGTGAAGGGGATATGTAACGTGTGTTGGAAATACTGATGGGGGGTGAATCAATATTTCTTTTCAATTGTTATTTTTACCAGTTAGATTCTTCACAATTTAATCAGGGAAATGTATAATAATGATTTTATTAAGTATAGAAAAGATTGAATACAATAAATGATGAATGTTTTCCAAGCACCAACTTGGACTTGATGAGGCTCCGACCTCTAGGGCTTCGACCATATCTTATCCAAGGATCCAACCTTGTGTTTAGGAGCACCAACTTCAAGGACAACAATCATGCTGTGTTGTCTTCTTTTAATTGAAAAATGAAAAATGTACTTACTTGATTTCCATCAATGAGATCACCTTACAGTGTTGTTGATTTCAATCTTCAATGTCAACTTCATTTGTCCACTTTCTTTACTTCACTTAATCCATCACTACTTGTGCTACTGCTTGCTATTTACTAAGGTGGAGGAATCTGCGATTGTCCAAAGTTTATCCCAGAAATCAAGGTCTCCAATGCATGCCATAGTTTCAGTCATCAAAAAATTTTATAGTTCGAACTTCAACACTGCCCAGTTCAAGAGGATATACCTACACCCATAGTTGAAGATACATTGTTGCCCAGTTCACAAAGGATATAATAGACAACACTTGTTTGAGAACACCCCACAGTCTGAAGTGTCACTGTAATGAAACATTGTTATAGGTCTGAAGTTTTCTGCATAGTCATAGGTCCAAAAAGGCTAATTCTATTGCTTCCTGTGGTGAGAATTATTTTCACTTAGTCCGAGCTATTTCAGAAGGTATGAGCCATAAAAGGACTGCACCTTGATCTGAGTTATGTGTTGCTAAGTGTGGCTACTTGTATGAACTCCTACGGCCTTGTCTGCTTCAAATATCAGGTAAATTTGTCCTTTTTCTAACCGAATCATATAGCTTCCTTAACTTCTGAGTCTCATGTCCTTTATTCCTTCAAGTTCATGGGTTGTGAACTGTAGTTGTCTTTCATTGTGTTCTCCACCGAATTCTTGATGAGAAAAATGATGTCGGAGCACCCATATATATAGTGATTTTGGTGCCAATGTGAAAAGACATGTCTCCTATAGGCAGGCCAACATGAGAGACTAAGTATAGGTCGGCTCGATAAACAAATAATTCTATTTTGTCTTTAAAAAATGATTTCTCTCTAACCACCAGGAGTTTGGAGGTGTGCGAGGGCTTGTTGGAAAGGGGAAACAATCCTATTTCAAATGGTCTATAGTTCATTTTGAGAGGATGCCTTCAAGGTGTCCAAATTTAATTGTTTTGTTGACTATGCATGAATTTTTGTATAGACAATCCTCATTATAGTGTGTCATGTCAACATGAATCCAAAATTTCCATGTGATCCTTGGTGACTTCCATCCATGACATCATATGTCATCAAATAAATCAATGTCCATCAAGAGAGTTATATTTTATCAATGACAATTATTGACTAATAGTCTCTCCTTTTGTCATCGATGGAAATATCTGGACATCCTCTCCCCCTTTCACATCAATGGAAAATGGGGTGGCCAAGTACTCCCCATATCAAATTGATTTCTTTGTCATGTTGTTCCCCCTGACATGCTACCCTACTCTTGTGAAGATGATTATTTAATGTGATACAAGATAAATAACCCCCATCTTTTGGCGAAGGTGTTCAAATGTTTCTTGTGGAAGAGGCTTTGTGAAGATATCTATAATTTTTTCTTTTGTATTGATGTACTCCAATTTGATGTTTTGTTCAACGACCTGTCCATGGAGAAAGTGATATTTGATTGGAATATGTTTGGTCTTTCAGTACATGACTGGATTCTTTTAGAGACTGATGGCACTAGTGTTGTCACAATAGATGGTGATTGGTTGTTTAGTTTGTATGTTGACATCCTTCAAAGCTTCTTTCATCCATAGTATATGTGTACAACAATTTGCAGCAGCTATATATTCGGCTTCAGTTGTGGAAAGAGACATAGATGATTTCTTTTTGTTGAGCCAAGATACTAGATAATCTCCCATGAAGAATGCATTTCCACTGGTACTTTTTTGATCATCCATGCTTCCAGCCCAATCAACATCGGTGTAAGTTGTCATTGTAAGAGTTGTGCTTTTGGGATACCAAAGACCAAAGTTAGGAGTTCCTTTCAAGTATCTGAGAATTCTTTTCATAGCCAACAAATGGGATTGTTTAGCAGATGATTGAAATCTTCCCACCATTCCTTCTACTTGCATAATGGCAGGTCTTGTAGTAGTTAAGTATAGGAGAGATCTAATTATTAACCTATAAAGAGTTGCATCTATCGAGGGGGATTCATCATCTTTTCTCAATTTGCAATCTGTGGCCATCGATGTGCTCATAGGTGCACAATCTTCCATCGCATGTCTTTAAGATAATTTTATTGGTACATGAACATGCCTGCTGTGGTTTGAGATACTTGTAGTCCAAGGAAGTAAGATAACTCACCAATCATCGACGTTTCGAACTCTTTTGACATATTTTGAGCAAACTCATGGCTCATCTCATCATCATTGCTAGCAAAAATCAGATCATCAACATAGACAAGAGTGACTAATAATTTATCCTCATCCATCTTCATGTAGAGATTACTTCCTGCCACCCCCTTTTTGAAGCCTTGTTGTTGTAGATAGTGATCCAATCTTGCGTACCAAGCTCTAGGAGCTTGTTTCAACCCATATAATGCCTGTTTCAACTTACATACAAAGTCTTTTCCTTATGCTAGATCAAACCCTTATGGTTGCTCCATGTAGACTTCTTCCTTGAGTTCCCCATTCACAAATGATGGTTTTATGTCCTTTTGATAGACTTTGAATCCTTTTGAGCAAGAAAATGCCAAGAAAATCCTTATAACTTCCATATGAGCAACCGATGCAAAGGTTTCTTCAAAGTCAATTCCTTCAATTTGTGAATAACCTTTACAAACAAGCCTTGCCTTATGTCTGATGATTTGTCCATCTTCATTTATTTTGTTTTTGAACACCCATTTCATTCCAATTTTATTTTTATCCTTTGGACGAAGTACCAGCTCCCATGTCTCCTTCTTCTCGATTTGAGACATTTCTTCTTCCATGGCTTCCACCCAATGAGGATCCTTGTTTGATTAAAAGTTTTTGGTTCTATTATAGATAGGAGAGCAACATCATCTTTCCTTGGTGTACTTGTCATCCTTCTTTGGGTTTGTATTCCCTCATATACATTGCCAATAATTTTCTCTTCTAGATGATGTTTTTGGAGGAATTTCACTTTTGAAGGAGTTTGAGATGGTTCTTTTTGTTTTTCTTGATCTTTTTCTTCCTTTTCTGACTCTTCTTCTTTGAATTCTTCAAGGATAGGATCTTCTTCATGGACTTCACTTTCTTTTTCTGGAAGGGCTTCGTCAATTTTTACATCAATGCTTTCTACTACTTTTCGTAGTGGATTATTGTAGCATTTGTAAGCTTTTCTTCTTGTAGAATATCCAAGAAGTATTCCTTCATCAACCAGAGAATCAAATTTTCCTGGTGAGTCATCATTGATCTTCATAAAACATTTTCTTCCAAATATTCTAAAGCATTTTACCAATGGAGGTCTCCCTTTCCATAGTTTGTATGGTGTCTTGTTGTTATTTGGTCTTAGTTGAATTCGATTCAAGGTATAAACTGTTGTCCTAACTGCTTCTTTCTAAAACTTTGGCTGCAAATCAACTGCTAGTAGAATTGTTCTTGCCATCTCTTGTACAGTTTGGTTTCTTCTTTCTACTACTCCATTTTATTTGGGATTTCCAGCAATAGAGAGCTCTCTCTTGATTCCATGTACTTTACAAAATTCATCAAATTATTTTGAAGCAAATTCTCCTCATCTATCTGTTCTAAGGCATTTAATCTTTGATTCTTTCTCATTTTCTACTAAAGCTTTAAGATTTTTGAAACATTCAAAAAGCTTCAGATTTTAATTTTATAAAGTATACCCACATAATTCTAGTATAGTCATCAACAAATAAAGAAAAATACCTTTCGCCTTGCAGAGATGCAGTTCTAGTTGGTCCACATAAATCTACATGTATGATCTCCAAAGGTTTTGATGTAGAGAACTCCTTAGTCTTGAAACTAATTCTTGTTTGTTTTCCATGTTGACATGGTCCATAGACAATTTGATCTGACTTGATAATTTTTGGAATTTCCCTTACTACATTTGTTTTGATGGTATTGATCAAGTTATCAAAGCTCATATGTTCTAATTGTTTGTTCCATAGCCAACTTTCATCTACTCGACTTACATAACATTTATATTCTTGAATTTTGTTCAAAATGTATACATTATATGTTGTTCTTATTCCTTTAGCTATAAGTTCACCTGAGGAGGAGTTCCTTATCTCACAATCTTTCGTACTAAAGACAACCTTGTGTCCTTGATCACAAAGTTGGCTCACACTCAAAAGATTGTGTTTGAGTCCTTCCACCAAGAATGCATTTTGGGCTTTTCCTTTTCTATTGATGAGCGAAACAGTTCCTTTTCCAGCTATCTTGGTTGATCCACTTCCAAAAGTCACATTTCTATCTTTCTTGATTAAGGAGGTAAATTTCTTTCGGTCACTTGACATGTGTCTTGAACATCCACTGTCTACGAACCATTGATTTTCATCACTATGAGCACATAGGGCTAGGCCACATTTATGAATAGTGGGTTCATCCTTTTGTAGATCTTCCTTTTTGAATGGACAATTTTGTTCATCATGACCATAATAATTACATAATGAGAAACTTGGATCATATGTAGACAAAGGATCAAAAGAGCTGTAAGTCTTGATTTGCCCTTGTTCTTTAAGGCCAAGTGGCTTTCTTTGTTGATTCTTATTTCTTGAAGCATTATCTTTACGAGCCTTGTAATTCTTGGCTTGATGACCAAAGTTTTTACAATAAAAACAATAACCAAGAAATATTTTTTGGTACCTGTTAGAATAGCCTCGACTTGAAGTAGAATTCTTCCTTGGAGTTGTCCTTCCTTCATTCCTTGGATTAATAAAGGTGAACTTTTGTTCTTGGTGAGATGGCTTCTCTTCTTTTGGATGACTGGAAAGAAAGTCAGCATAGATTCTTTGGATTCCGTTATTCACATTCTCCTTTGTACTTGATGATTCTCCTTTGAATCCAATCCCATATTTTTCATATTGAGGTATTTGAGCATTAAGGATGTTATCAAGTGTTTGAGAGCTTTGCCAACTCCTTTTAACTTGTTCCAATTCTTTTCTTAGTGAAATAATTTTAGTCTCACATTATTTGCAAATCTCTTCTCTCTTTTAGTTTATTGTTCAAGAAATCTTCCCTCCTTTTTTATTTCTCCTTTTCTACTTTGAGAGAAATAATTTTCTTTCATAGTTTCTCATTTTCTTCAATGGCACTCATTATTAACTCGCCCATATTTCCTTCACCTTCTTGTTCGGAGTCATCATCATTTGTAAATGCCATGAATAATACTTCTTTGCTTCCAGCATAGCCATTTTCCTCATCTGACTCATCATCATTAATTTTGTGAAAAGTGATATTTTTAGTTGATTCCTTCTTGGTGATCACAAATTCATCTTCATCAGAATCATCTTGTTTCGAGAAGAAATTCTTCTTGTTAAAACTTTTCTTTTTGAACACCCCCTTTTTATATTCCTCCTCATTATCACTATCATATTTATGAGGACATTTTGCAGCATAGTGACCTATCCTTCCATATTTAAAACAAATGAGAGGATACTTACCTTTTAGCTTGGATATTTTTCTTAGCTTTCGTACAAGTTGTGCAAGTTCAGATTCAGTATCAGATTCATCACTGTTGGTATTCCAATTCTTCCCCTTCTTTTTTTATTTTGAAGCTTTGAATGTTGCTTCCTTGGAATTTGGGATCCCTTTTCTCATTTCATAAGCAATGAGAATTCCATAAAGTTCAACCATTTTCAAAGTATCCAAATGATTCATTTCTTCTCTGGTGATTACCTTGGAGTCAAATCTATCTGGGAGAGATCTCAAGACCTTTTGAACAATTGTGCTTTCTTCAATATTTTCTTCTAAGCCTTTAAGTGAGTTGATGACTTCAGCTACTCGGAGAAAGAATGATGCAATATCTTCTTCGTCATCCATTTTAAGGCTCTCAAATTGCCTTCTATGAGTTTGGATCTTTGCCTTCTTAACTTTGGAGTCCCCGTCATATAAAGAAATGAGCTTGTCCCACATTTGTTTTGCAGAATCACAGCCCATGACTTTTTTGAATTCAGAGTCAGTGATTCCACTAGTTATGGAATTTAATGCTTTGGCATTTTCAATGTAAGCTTTCCTTCCATCTTGATCAGTCGGGAGAGTGGGACGAGCTTTGTATTCATCCAAAACAAATTGCCATACTTTAGGTCCAAGGGACATTAAATAGTAGGACATCTTTTTCTTCCAAAAACCAAAGTTTGTACCATCAAATAGGGAATCTTTCCTGTCATTTCATGATTCTTCATTGTGACCTGTGAATCCTTCTTCCAGCTGTTAGGTTGATAATGAAGAAGTTGTCTCCGATACCAATTGTTGGAAATACTGAGAGGGGGTGAATCAATATTTCATTTCAATTGTTATTTTTACTAGTTAGATTCTTCGCAATTTAATCAGATAAATGTATAATAATGATTTTTATTAAGTATAGAAAAGATTGAATACAATAAATGATGAATGTTTTCCAAGCACCAACTTGGACTTGATGAGGCTTTGACCTCTAGGGCTTTGACCCTATCTTATACAAGGCTCCAACCTTGCGTTTAGGAGCACAAACTCCAAGGACACCAATCTTGCTATCTTGTCTTCTTTTAATTGAAAAATGAAAAATGTACTTACTTGACTACCATCAATGAGATCACCTTACGGTGTTGTTGATTTCAATCTTCAATGTCATCTTCATTTGTCCACTTGCTTTACTTCACTTAATCCATCACTACTTGTGCTACTGCTTGCTGCTTATTGAGGTGGAGGAATCTGCTATTGTCCAAAGTTTATCCCAAAAATAAAGGTCTCCAATGCATGCCACAGTTCCGGTCTTCAAAAAAAATTATAGTTAAAACTTCAACATTGCCTAGTTTAAGAGGATATACTTGCACCCACAGCTGAATATACACTGTTGCCCAGTTCACAAAGGATATAATAGATAACACTTGTTTGAGAACACCCCACAGTCTGAAGTGTCATTGTAATGAAACATTGTTACAAGTCTAAATTTTTTTGCACAGTCACAGATCTGAAAAAGGTAATTCTGTTGTTGCCTGCGGTGAGAATTATTGTGGTTTAGTTTGAGATTTTTCAGAAGGTCTGAGCCATAAAAAGTTTGCACCTTGATTTGAGTTATGTGTTGCTAAGTGTGGCTTCCTATATGAGCTCCTACAACTTTGTTTGCTTTAGATATCAAGTAAATTCGTCCTTTTTCTAACCCAATCACAAAGCTTCCTTAACTTTTAAGTCTCCTATCATTTATTCCTTCAAGTTCACGAGTTGTGAACTATACTTGTCTTTCACTATATTTTCCATCGCATTCTTGATGAGAAAAATGATGTTGGAGCACCCATATATATAGTGATTTTGGTGCCAATGCGAAAAGACATGTCTCCTATAGGCAGGTCGACATGAGAGACTAAGTACAGGTCGGATCCATAAATAAATAATTCTATTTTGTCTTTAAAAAATGATTTCTCTCTAACCACTAGGAGTTTGGAGGCTTGTGAGGGCTTGTTGGAAAGAGGAAAAAATCCTCTTTTAGATGGTCTATAGTTCATTTTGAGAAGGATGCCTTCAAGGTGTCCAAATTTAGTTTTTTTGTTGAATGTGCATGAATTTTTGTATAGACAGTCCTCATCATAATGTGTCATGTCAACATGACTCTAAGTTTTCCATGTGATCCTTGGTGACTTCTAGCCATGACATCTTATGTCATCAAATCAATGTCCATCAAGAGTGTTCATCAAATCAATGTCCATCAAGAGAGGCCTATTTAATCAATGATAATTATTGACCAACAAGGTGAACTTGGTGGTTCATCCACGATGACCTTCTCTCAAAAAATATCGGAGGTGGTTTATTTGACCTTACAATTAAAATTTACTATTAATCAGGTAATGTGAGGCCAAGGATAACTAGATAGGTAAGTCATGTTATCGTGGGTAGTTAAATTTTAGAATAAGAAATAAATAAAAAATGGTGTACTAGGCAAGAGGGTTTACCAAGTATCCGTGAACTGCAATATACACCTTAGCCGAAAGCAAGGACTTAATGTACGACGGCTGATGCAGGAGCATCCGAGCACCCTTCATTAAAATCAGAATCTAAAGCTATGAAAGAGGAAACGTGGAAAATAATTTTAAACTAGGGAAAATTCTATTTAAATAGAGCTAAATTGATGGAATTGATAAGTCTCTAGAAGGCTTAATTAAATGTAATTATCTGCCATGTATGTGAATAGAAAGATTTAGGCGATTTGTAGGAGAAAATCGTGGATCTTAGATGATCCATGCTTTTGTAATTTCCTATATAAAAGAGTATGTGTTGTGTGAAAGGGGGAGATAAGGATACAATGTAGCTGCATGGCAATTTGTGACTAAGGCCGTGAGGCCTTAGCCTGTAATCAAGTTTTGTATATAATGGAAATATATGTGTTATTGTACATCTGCATGTTATATGAGTTTTGTGTGTTTGTGTCTTTATATATACCTTCTTTCTTGTAAAGTTGATAAATTGTGTGTGTGTGTGTGCGAGTGTAAAGGACGAAGTTCCTATGAACTTCGCCTTAGATAAAGTAAGGCAGATCTGTGTTGTGATGCGAGTTCCATTGATAAGCAAATGAAAGAGCCATTGGATTAAGAACAGATCAATGGAGGAGAGGTGTTCAATTGAAACGAGAGTCGATTGAACAACATAGGGGAAACCGTTGAATCATCTAGATTGACGGATAATATTATCGAAACGAGAGAAAATGACTAAATTGTGGGAATCTGGAGGAACCATCATAGTCGTCTGATGCAAGAAGATCCACAGTGATCGCACGGAAACTTGCAAGCAAGTTACCTCGGCTAACGGACCCGAGAAAATCATTTAAAATAGTTTAAGGTTCCAAAGGATCGGACTGTCCGTTGAATGGATGATCGGACACATATCACGTCGGAAGGTGCACGAGAATTAATTCCAAAATTGGACGTAAGGGTTTATACAACGAGATTAAAACTTCATTGAGTTCCGGCCATCTAGACCGTTCGTTGGGTGATTGATCAAACGGTAATCGTGGGTGAATAGGTGCATGGGTTAATGGACCTGAGCAGACCCGATATGTTACAAACTGAAGTTTATTTCCTTTTGGGTTCCAGCCATAAACGTTCAACGAAGGACCGATGGTGATTGGTCGGGTTTTGTTGAAGTTCGCTGATTTGAAGGCTTCAGATATATACATGGGCCCATAACCCACAGGTCCACGTGTGAATTAAGTAAAGATGTAGTTTTGTTGCATCAAAGCAGCTTAGCTGTCATCAATTTGGTATCAGAGCATAATACGATTCTACATTCAAAAGGAGGTATAGTTATGTTGAATATTGGTGAATTTATGGTCTTATATTGTCATATAGATAGCAGTAAAAGAAAGTGAGAAGATTGTAGCAAACTAGAGCCAGGAGTGCTCAATCGGTTCCAAAGAAGAGAGAACCAGAGATATGCCAAAAGACTAAGCTCAAGGGAGAGAAGCTTAGTGAGGTATCATGTAGCAGGGAGGACTTGCTACTGCAAAAGTTATGTTGCAGCTCACAGAAATATCATAAAGGCAATTCCACAGAGGATGTGGGTAGAATTGCTAAGGGATGGAGAAAGCATATGACTAGGAGGTCATAAATTTTTGTGCCTTGGGAGTCTGATGCAAGAGCATTCGAGCACCCTTCATTAAAATCAGAATCCAAAGCTGTGAAAGAGGAAACGTGAACAATCCTTGTAAACCGGGGCAAATTCTGTTTACACAGAGCTAAATTGATGGAATTGATAAGTCTCTAGAAGGCTTAATTAAATGTAATTATCTGCCATGTATTCGAATATAGAGATTTAGGTGATTTGTAGGAGAAAATTGTGATCCACGCTTTTGTAATTTCCTACATAAAAGAGTTTGTGTTGTGTGAAAGGGGGAGATAAGGATACAATGTAGCCGCAGGGTAATTTGTGACTAAGGCCGTGAGGCCTTAGCCTGTAATCGAGTTTTGTATATAATGGAAATATATGTGTTATTGTACATCTACGTGTTATCTGAGTTTTTTCTGTCTGTGTCTTTATATATACGTTCTTTCCTGTAAAGTTGATAAATTACATGTGTGTGTGTGAGTGTAAAGGACAAAGTTCCTATGAACTTTGCCTTAGATAAAGTAAGGTAGATTTGTGTTGTAATGCGAGTTCCATCGATAAGAAAACGAGAGAGGCGTTGGATTGAGAACAGATCAACGGAGGAGAGGTGTTCAATCGAAACAAGAGTTGATTGAACAACACAGGGGAAACCATTGGATTGTCTAGATCAACGGATAATATTCGCAGAACGAGAGAACACGACTAAATCGTGGGAATCTGGAGGAACCATCATAGCTGTCCGATGAAAGAAGATCCACGGTGATCTCGCAGAAACTTGCAAGTAAGTTACCTTGGCTAACGAACCTGAGAAAATCATTTAAAAGAGTTTAAGGTTCGAAGGATCGGATCATCCATTGAATGGGTGATTGGACACATATTGCGTCGGAAGGTGCACGAGAATTAATTCCAAAATCGGACGCGATAAGGTTTTATACAATGAGATTAAAACCTCGTTGAGTTCCGACCATCCAGACCATTTGTTGGGTGATTGATCGAACGGTAATCGCGCGTGAATAGGTGCACGAGTTAATGGACTTGAGCGGACCCGATATGTTATGAACTGAAGTTTATTTCCTTTTGGGTTCCAGCCATAAACATTCAATGAAGGACCGATGGTGATTGGTCGGGTTTTGTTGAAGTCCGCTGATTTGAAGGCTTCCGATATATACGTGGGCCCATAACCCATAGGTTCACGTGCAAATTAAGTAAAGATGTAGTTTTGTTGCGTCAAAGCAACTTAGCTGTCATCAATTTTGGTATCAGAGAAGAATAAGATTCTGCGTTCAAAAGGAGGTACAGTTATGTTGAAGATTGGTGAGTTTATGGTCTTATATTGTCATATAGATAGCAGAAAAAAAAATTGAGAAGATTGCAGCAACCTAGAGCCAGGAGTGCTCAATTGGTTCCAAAGAAGAGAGAATTAGAGAGATGCCTAAAGACTAAGCTCAAGGGAGAGAAGCTTAGTGAGGTATCGTGTAGCAGGGAGGACTTGTTACTGCAAAGGTTATGTTGTAGCTCAGAGAAAGATCATAAAGGCAATTCCACAGAGGATGTGGGTAGAATTGCTAAGGGACGAAGAAAGCATATGACCAAGAGGTCATGAATTTTTGTGCCTTGGGAGTCTGATGCAGGAGCATCCAAGCACCCTTCATTAAAATCAGAATCCAAAGCTATGAAAGAGGAAACGTGGACAATCATTATAAACCGGGGCAAATTCTGTTTAAACAAAGCTAAATTGATGGAATTGATAAGTCTCTAGAAGGCTTAATTAAATGTAATTATCTACCATGTATATGAATAGAGAGATTTAGGTGATTTGTAGGAGAAAATCGTGGATCTTAGATGATCCACGCTTTTGTAATTTCCTATATAAAAGAGTCTGTGTTGTGTGAAAGGGGGAGGTAAGGATACAATGTAGCCGCAGGGCAATTTGTGACTAAGGCCGTGAGGCCTTAGCCTGTAATCGAGTTTTGTATATAATGGAAATATACGTGTTATTGTACATATGCATGTTATTGTTGAAGTTTCTAATTTTCCTTAGTTAGAAACCCTTCATGCTTTTTTTTTTTTTTCTGATTTTTTCTTGCCTACTTGTTATTTTTCTTTAACAAGTTATTTACAAAGTAAATACTAAAAATAAACACCAGTGCATGCTCAACATATTATAGATCAACAACTAAAAGAAACAATAACAAACACACCACATGACACCATTATTTTGGACCAATGTCCCTGAAGAAACCCATTGTGGGAGAATCGGTGTAGCTATCTGAGGGTTTTCTTATTAAGAAATATCATAGTACAATCTGGGTGCTAAAACTGGCCTACCCAACAAAGAATTTCCTTAGCAGCTATACCTCACAATTTGAGAGAAATCTCTTGGCTAAAACCCCAGAAAGCCCTTCCAGCAGTTCCTCAGCACAAAACTGCTCCTGCAACCCCAGTGTCTGCCTAATCTGGACTGTGTCAGCCCCTCTCTGTCACACGCTGGCCCCACGTCAGCCTTTCTTGGCCTGCATCAGCCCCAGGAGGCCCTGCGCCAGCTCTAGGAGACTCTGCGTTAGATGCACTGTCCCCTCTGGTGCTCTGCACAACACTTGGCTACCTCTGCGTGGCCCTATGTGAGTCCTTGCTGGCTCTATGTCACCCTCCTTGGCTGTTGCGCTGCTCTTCCGACATAATCTCTGTCTTCACTCTTTCTTTTTACTCAATGCCCCTCAACTTCTCTACCGATCACTAATTCTATCTCTCTTAGCAAACCCCGCTCTAGAGAATAGAATCACTGATCATCTGGTGTACTCTCCAAGTGACCCTCAAGCCTCCTGTTATAATTTTCTTGTTGACATCTCAATGGTAGAGATTAAGTCCCTAATCAACAGCTAAGATTAGATCTGGCTTGATCCATGTCTTTTGGACCATTTTAACACAGATTCATATTAATACACATTAATATTTTATTTTCCCTGACTCCATTAAAAGTATTAATTATTTTAATATCTCCTGATCTGTTTAGAATTTGACCAAACTCTTTCTAGGTGTTGGAGATCTCATGTGCCCCAACCTCTCCACCAAATTTCATGGTTGGAGCACATCCGATGCTACCCTAAATCAACAGTTATCTGACTTTTTTGTGTCTGTGTCTTTATATATACGTTCTTTCTTGTAAAGTTGATAAATTGCGTGTGTGTGTGCCACTGTAAATGACGAAGTTCCTACGAAATTTGCCTTAGAAAAAGTAAGGCAGATCTGTGTTGTAATGCGAGTTCCATCGATGAGCAAATGAGAGAGCCGTTGGATTGAGAATAGATCAATAGAGGAGAGGTGCTCAATCGAAAGGGAGTTGATTGAACAACACAGGGGAAACCGTCGGATCATCTAGATCGACGAATAATATTGGCGAAACGAGAGAACACGACTAAATCATGGGAATCTGAGGAACCATCATAGCTCTCCAATGGAAGAAGATCCACAGTGATCACGCAAAAACTTGCAAGCAAGTTACCTCGGCTAATGGACCCGAGAAAATCATTTAAAAGAGTTTAAGGTTTCGAAGGATTGGACCATCCGTTCAATAGGTGATCGGATGCATATTGCGTCGAAAGATGCATGAGAATTAATTCCAAAATCGGACGCGATAAGGTTTTATACAATGAGATTAAAACCTCGTTAAGTTTCGGCCATCCAGACCATTCGTTGGGTGATTGATCAAATGGTAATCGCACGTGAACAAGTGCGCAGGTTAACGGACCTGAGCGGACCCGATATGTTATGAACTGAAGTTTATTTCCTTTTGGGTTCCAGCCATAAATGTTCAACAAAGGATCGACAGTGATTAGTCGAGTTTTGTTGAAGTCTGTTGATTTGAAGGCTTCTGATATATACGTGGGCCCATAATCCATAGGTCCACGTGCGAATTAAGTAAAGATTAAGTTTTGTTGCGTCAAAGCAGCTTAGCTGTCATCAATGGCAAATCTCCTCGAATGTTGTGTTTGGAGTATCACATTTACAAGGTGGCTGACTCGGTTACCTGTGGCTAAAGGATATAAACCTAGTGGGATCAGAGAGCACAAGTCCATGTTAGTGATGTCTAATGCATAACTATTCGATGAGAGAATTCCCATATACTTTCCATACGTGGAGCGCCTCCGATACACCTGAGAGTATTAGATAACGATCCTATATACTTCCATATGTGGAACAGATTTCACCCTCAGGATACAATGCAGGTAGTTAACGACAGCTGCTAGGTTTATAGACATCAAAACACATCTCTAGCTTAGACCTCTAAATGTTTGCGTTAAGTTCCAAATTCTCCTTAGGTTGATTGAGTAAATTCTAATGTTTTTCTTGAATTATGTTTCAATTTTTTGGCTCAAACGATGTCACCTAAATCCTAAAATGCAACTATATGAGAAAAGGACACTTTTCACTTCAATGAAAGCTAAACTAACAAGGGAAGAGAATTCAATCAATTAATGCATCAAACAAGAGAATCCATCAAAGAACATGCCTCCACTAACTTTCATTTCCAAATGCGATATGCAAAAGAAAAAACAATCTCCCGTGCTTTCCTTCTCATTGAAAAATTTTCAAAAAGCTTTTATAAAGGAGTTCTGATATTTTCGACCTCTGATATGTTGATGTCATCATTGCCACGTGGCACCTTTGGAGTGGTGACATGTGTCACCCTGATTTGACACACAATGCCACCTAAAAACGCTAATGTGACTGCCACGTGTCCATTATACGGCCATGTCATGCTAACATCATCTACCATGTCTGGTCCTTGGGGACAATCACCTACTGCCATGTATCCTCTTGGAGGAGAGAGAAAGGGTCTAGGGTCCTTGGTTTTTCAATGATTTCCTTTATATTTCCTTTTCTTGGTAACCTCGGCACTTTTCAAAAGAACTTCAATTTTTAAGGAGTTACGAAACCCTGAGTTTTCGATGTCACTTTGCTCTGAGGTTCTGATATCGGGCCCTGATATACGTTCCTTCCCACTTCCTGCTCCAATATTCCATTTCAGGTTCGTCTTTGAATAGACCGTCAAGGTCCCTTACTTCCGACCTCCGATATTTTGATATGCCTTCTACTCCAAGGTTCCGATATTGGGTCCCAATGATAGGCCTTCCTTGACTGTGACTCTTCCTTTAGATTTCAAAGTTTGACCCTCCCTTTTTGACTTTCTCTTTGGTTTTTAGAATTTGGATCTTCGTTTGGCTAACCATGATTGAACCCATCCTCTTATGTACTAGGGATGAAAAATAGGACCATTTGACATAATTATGAGAGGGTATGACAAGTGACAACATCGACTCCAATTGGGGACAATGTATTGCAAGCAATGCAATTAGAACAGGTAGATTAGTGCCTTCTATCCATTGGGCATGGAGTCATTTTATACAAGTACATAAAAAGCAAAAACAGAAGCAGTAAGAACTTAAATCATTACTAGTATGTACAATGGCTCACTTGTATATACAAGTGGGTGAAAATTGACCTCCTTGATGCTGAAAATCTAGTTTGAGAAACTGCCCATTCACAGGCAGTTCAAGCACCTCACCATCCAAGTTTTCTAGTAAGAATTTGTTGTTTCCCTTTGCTTCAGATATATTGAAAAGTCCAAACCACAAGGGATCAAACTTCCCATGCTTTCCTTTGTCCTCTCTCCTAACATCCCATCTGAGCACCAAATCTCCTTGCTGTAAGGATATGTCCCTTGCCTTTTTGTCAAAAAGAGCTTTCATATTTTCCTAGTATTTAATCAAATTATGAGATACATGTCCTTGGTTTTCTTGCAGTTCTACCAACTAATTTATTCTCCTAGTCATAGGATCGGGTTTCTCCTCAACGTCCTATAGAATTTTAGCCATTGTCATGGCTAGTTGGACAGGGAAATTTATAGCTTTTACATTTACCAACTCAAAAGGAGACTTCCCAGTTGACCTCTTGGTAGTAACTCTGTTGGCCCATAGAGAATATTTCAATTGTGAGTCCCAATTTTTTTGATTTTCTGATATGGTCTTTTTCAAAATCCTCACTAGAGTTTTATTTGAAGATTTAACTAGTCCATTCTATTGTGAGTAGTAGGTGGTGGAGTGCCCCACGATGATGTTGTACTTTTGGCAGAAATTAAGAAACTTGGCTGACTTAAACACTTGAGCATTGTCAGTTATAATCTTCTTTGGACAACCAAATCTGGCAAGGATATTCTCCTCCATAAACTTAATGACCACTGCATCAGTTGCATTTCTTGCTAGGATGGCCTCCACCCATTCCACGAAATAATCAGTGGTTGTAAGAATCCACTTGTGTTGACCACTTGATGGTGGATGTATTTCTCCTATGAAGTCTAGCCCCTGTTGCCTGAAGGGCTCCTCTATAAAAATATGGATCAAAGGGAGGGGTGCCAACTTCTACTTCTTTGAAAAAATATGACATTTTTCACAAGCTCGAACATATGTATGCACCTCGCTAAATAGTTTGGGCCAATAGAAACTAGCTTTGAGGATTTGATGGGTTGTGGCTGTTTAGTTGTAATGTCCCCAACAAACACAATTTTGGAATTCATCAATCACCTTGCGAATCCACTCTTCTACTAGGCATAATAAAAAATTTCCCATTGGGTCTTTCCAATACAGCTGACCATTTGAGATAACAAACTTTTGTGCTTGTAGCCTCAAGGCCTTATATTTAACTTTGTCATAATTCACTAGGCATTTCAGAAAAAGTAAATAATGGACATGAGACAAGGTACTTCATCTAAATTCTCTTTGTTGAGGTGTTAATATTATTTTTCTTCTCTTCTCTCTTGCTTCCTCCTTCCTTCTCTGTAAACAAATTTATACCCAAGGCTGGCAGTTAACCTTGGAAAATATTTTAGCCAATACCTGTCCCTTGATCAACTTAGTGGGTTTGGTTTCCATGTCATATTCTCGAATCTTGGAAGTCCACTTTCCCCTCTTACCTTCATTGTCTCCCTGCACGAGAATGTCTTTCACAGCGGTAGTTGGAACATAATCTATTATATTCGACTGTAGGACGTAAATTAAGAAAGTTTTCAGAGCTTTGGCCAAGGCATATGCTTGTTTCTCTAAGATGTTGTACTTCAGCTTTGCCTCTTGCAACACCTAGCTGAAAAACGCAATTGGTTGTTCCTACCCTTCACTATTTTTTTGCAACAAAATAGTTGCCACTGAGTTAGGAGAGGCCATAGAGAAAATGAGGAATGACCTCTAATAATATGGGTTGGATAAGACAGGGTCTTCTGCAAAATATTTTTTAATTCTAGAGAATGACTCTCGTGCTTCTATGGTCCACTTGAATTCCTTGTCCTTCTTCAACATTTATGTGATTTCTTTGACAATTTCAACATAATTTGGTATGAATCTTCTCAAAAAAATTATTATGCCCAAGAAAACTTGAATCTCCTTCCTATTTCTTGGTAAAGGAATATTATTAATATCCTCCACCCTTTTGGAATCAATCTTCACTCTCTCCTCTTCTACAATGTGGCCCAAAAGCTTCCCTTCACTTGAAGCAAACTGTGAGAGTCTTGGGATTTAAGGACAAACTGTACCTTCTGCATTTTGCAAATGTGTGCTACAAGTGCTTGAGGTTCTCTTCATCTAATTTAGAGAAAATGGTTGTCATCCAGATAGATTACTACGAATTTATCCCACTCTCCAACAAATACTATATCCATCGCTCTTTGGAAAGTTGCTCCAGCATTTGTGAGGCCAAAAGGCATTTTGGCATACGTAAAAGTTGCCCAAGATGTAGTAAAAGTTGTCTTCTTCTGATCCCCAAGGTGTACAACGACTTGGTTGTATCTAGAGAAGCCATTCATCGTGGAGATTCGGGCAGACCCAACCACTTTTTGCATAATATAATCCATCTTAGGTTGAGTGTAGTTATCTTTTAGCGAGGCTTTATTCAAATTTCTGAAATCTACACACAAACTTATTTCTCCATTCTTCTTCCTGACTGGGACTAAATTTGCTACCCAGACTGAGTACCTCAAAGGCACAATTATCTTGGCCTATAATAGTTTCTTCACCTCCTTTTCAATTGATGGGAGCGACAAAGGATTAATCTGCCTAAGCTTCTGTTGTTGGCATTATGAGATATGTGTTGTCCTTGATGGCAAACCACACAGATGACAAATCATAGTGCAGGAGGTCAGCAGCAAGGAATTGATGAACAGACTACAAGAATGAAGAGAATATCAATATACGCAGGTTCATTGTGACAAAGCTGCGTATACACGCGGGTTAGGCATTACCAAGTCGTGTATGCGTATGCACGCACATTCATGCAAAGAAAAGTGCGTATATGTTGGAAAACTTACCTTTGGTCCATGGCGGTTAGACCTTGGAACTTGAACCTATGGTTTTGGACCATGGTACCTCGTCGAATGTGTTGATCCCTAGTATTGGATGCATGGTATTGGTTTGTCATGGTTTTCGACCATGGTATTGAGCAAGGCCTAAGAATATAAAAGGAGAAGAAGATCATTAGGCAATAGGTATGAAAAAGTCTTGAATATCTGATGAAGGATGAGATCCAGTATGCAGGTTATGGGTTGCTTGATCTAAGCTAAGGAGGGATCTCACAAGTTGATGGAGAACAAGATCTAAGGATAGATCGGGATCAAATGGTTTGGAATGAACTATCTCTATATGATTGATCATGTTTATTCTAGATCTGTATACTG
>APFE031301595.1:0-11792 GCA_000404065.3 Pinus taeda
CTCATATTTCATGATTGACATTTTTACAGGCCAAATATGTCATACTTTTCATGCTGCAATGCTCCATATTTGCTAAACAGTCACCAAGGAAAGAAGGCTACTCAAAGTTCATCTACTGCTTTCCAATTTTGGAGAGTCATTCCAGTTTTGTAGAATTTTCAGCTAAAGGGAGCTCCAAATAGCTTAAGCTTGGTCTCCCTAGGTTTCAATTTCCTGTTCTAGAATATAGAGAATGAAAATCTGTCCAAACAGCTTAACCTTGGCAGATGCTTAGATAGGTACAGAATCAAAGGAGCCCAAATGCTTAATCTGGGCCCTTGGAAGAAATAAGGGTAGTTTGTAGATAGGAAAGCATAAGAAGAAAAAATTGAAATGTTGGGTCTACAAGTCTAAATGCACCCAAACTAGAAGAAGAAAAAATGTTAGGTAAGTAAGCTGGGTAAGTAGTTTTGAGGTTGCAGAATCTTGATTTCTGTTCATTTCCATGTTTTAAAGTATCATCTCTACTCAGGTCACAGTCATCAGGCAGTTTCCATATGAAGGAGCTCAAATCAGGCATAACTAACTTCCCTTTCTTCCTCTTCCCCAAATCATTAACTAATTTCCCCAAAAAGAGGTCAAGATCTGCTTGATATCTCTTAGTTTCATCATTCTCCATGTCATTAGCCTGGGGGAAGATCTGCTTCACTCAAAGAGGATCCATACTTTCTCTATAAGGTTTTATCTCCCCTTTGAAGCCTGATATCTCTGAAACTTAGCGCTTTCTTCTCATCTCCATATTAACTACTGACATTATTATTTAACTCCCTATGTTTTCCCCATCCCCCTACTAAAACTATGTAGATAATCCCCTTATGTCAATATCCCCTCCCCCTGGTTGAAATACAACCATAAGTACTTCTCTGGGAATTACTAAGTCACCTGGACTTTAGTAAGAACCCTCCCTTTGCATAAATTTCCATCCCCAGGTGTTTGGACCCCTTCCAAATACTAATAAAACCATTTCCAAATGCTAAACACCCCCTGCGCATTCTTCTTTGGAAACTATTAATGTTTGTTTAATAAATTTCCACCGTGCAAAACACATTTAAAACCATTTCCTAAAGTTTAAAACCCACAGCGTCGCGGAGAATTAAACCTTTAACATGCACGATCTTTTGTTAAAATCCACGCATCTCCCCATTTCGTCCACCGTCGGATCGCCCCCCCCAGATCCGACGACCCTTGTTAACATCGGGCACCCTATTGTGGTGGTAGGTTACCACCCGACGTCTCACGGTTTTACCGTCGTACACCGGGACAGGTGGCGACCTCCCATTGCATCGAGCCACCCCTGACAGAAACCACCTCCGTACCAAAGGCGGTCCGATGCACAGGAAAAATCACCCTCCCCTCATGTAACAGGAGTGCCACCTCACCTTGCCACGTCGCCTACACATCACCTCACACAGCCTGCGCCCAACCCACGTCACCCTGCTACTTGTCTCTGCCACGTCACACTGCCGTACTGCCACGTCACCTAGATGACGTCAGCATGCTGACGTCATATCTATACCAAAGGACCCCACCGCTGATGTCAGCATGCTGACGTCATCCGCCGTACCGCTGACATCATGCTGACGTCAACAGCCAGAAAACTGAAAATTCGCGCAAGCGCAAAAGTCGAGCTTCGAAGCTCCGGAATGCGAAACAGAGGCAATTTTCGATGCTACGGGAAATAGGCCATCTTGGGGAATCTTTAGGGAATATTTTGATTCCTTGGCCCTTTTTGCACCGAAAAAGCCCGAAATTGCCTGATTTTGCCAAATTAAACGAATTTGAAGACAGAAAGAGACCAGGAACAGAGATTAAAGAGTATCAGATCAAATTTGCAGACAGAAATCACGTCAAAGAGTATTAGGAAGCAGTGAAAACCATCAATGTAGCGGCAAAGTGTATTAGAGGAGATTTTATCAGTGCTCGAGGTAAATCCAACATTAAAACGAAAGCTCTAAAAGTCAAGAAGCAATTGAAGATGCATTGAAGGCTCACCAACACAAATGACTGCACATTAAACTCACGGAAGATGAGTGGACCAGAACTCAATGCACAGTTATGACAAAACCACTGCACCAAGTCACACAAGACACCTCATCAACTCAACTTGATTCAGTTGCCTCTAGCGCAGCCCAAAGGACTTACTTGCATTTAATTCCAGCAACAATTAGGTTTTAGAAAAAGCTTTTTTCCGGCATACCTGTTTAGGTCAATTGTAATAAATGACTTCAGATATTTTGCTTATATATACCACCCTGAAAAATGGAGTATGGGTTGGTTGGTTAGTTGATCAGTAGTTTAATCTTTGTTATTCCGATCTTTCTCTCAAGCAGAGACTCGCATTGTAACTGTGATGCTTTCTATAATCAAAGACTGCTGAAAGAATGGATTTTGAAACTGTCTGCTCGGTTTAATTGGCCGAGGAGTGATTGTGGAATTCCTATGCTTCGACATGGTTCAATAAGTGTTTCTTAACTCTGTTAGTGTTATTCATGTTTGTTTTATCAGAAATCCACCCTCTAAATTGCAGAAAAGAAGAATAGCTTAGGATTTGCTTAATTGCACCTTAGGCTCAATTTCTGCGATTTTTCATGTTTTCATGAGGAATAGTGATGAAAATGCATACTTAAATGATCTTGTTTACGCTGTTTCTTTCACTTATGAATGATAATTTAGGAATTCTTAACTGCTCTTAGATAACCGTTCTTTCACTTCTCCTCCCTCTCAGTTCTGATGAAAGATTCTTAATTGTCTTTCATCCCTGACCATCATTCCATCCTTCAGCAAATTGATCATTGTCTCATGTGTGGCTATCTCGCTCCACAAGCCTCTTGTGACCAAGAAAACGCACCAGCAAGCCTTAATCCATGACTCCATGCCCAATGGTTTGAAACCTATCACACTTACTGTGCCTCTCTGCTTGGAATTTCTACCTAGCACACACCTTCCATCCAAACAAAACAAAAAATCCCCTGTACCCAACAACTAGCCTAAAATCACCATCAACAAGGTTAAATCATTAAGAGAGAGCCCTCTTTGATTGTAGGTGGGCTAGAACCTGCAATCCAAAGATTGGTTTGTGGTTACCTCGGCCGTATCCCTACAAGAGCTTAGGGACAACCTGAGTGATAACATAATGGCGACTCCGCTGGGGACCTCCTCAAATAAACTCACTAAACCAATCTGCAGCTCCACAGAGGAAGAAACTGACCTTTGAAAGTCTCGGTCGACCTGTGTTTTTAGAAAATTTTCCCAAAAAATATATTAGAAGCTGGCTCCTAAAAAGAAAACGCGTCATACAATATCAAATCCCGATCCCAATCGCCCAGCTGCTTTTGAGAATCTGAATTTTAGCCCTAAGATCATTAGAAAACAAAAGCAAAAAGAAGACCCAACTGCTGCGAGTCCTGAAATAGTTCAGCCAAGCAGTGTCCCAACCCCTATTAAAGTTTTATTTCGGTCAACCCCAAGTTCCCCTGGTTCATCACCCCCTTCTCTAAGCAGCTCTTCTTCACCTCCATCCTATACTCCTACTACCACTACTACTCCTTCTACCCCGGTTGTTCCTGTTATCCCAGTTGCCCCAGTTTTTCCCCTTATCCCCATTATCATGGCTAATAGATATGCACCCTTATAGCTGCCTGCTAATCCCGAGGATATGCCTGAGGACTACCAGACAAAAATCACCTATTTTGATGGCACAAACTCTTGCACCACCCTACAGCATACAAAGAAAATGCAGGATTACTTCGAGAGTTATGAAATTGATGATGATAGCGTGAGAATGAAGATTTTTGTCCAAAGTTTGACCGGTGATGTCAGAACCTGGTTTAGGGCACTTACACCCAATTCCATATTAAACCCTGAAGCCTTATACCTGACATTTATTAACAGATGGGAGAAAAAGAAAGATCCCCTACACATACTATCTGAGTATGATACTATCAAAAGAGGACCTCAGGAAACGATTTTGGATTACTGTGCAAGGTTTAATAATGTTTACAGTGCAATACCACAAAATTTAAGACCTCCACCTGATCTCGCTTTGTACAAATTCCCTGATGGATTTGATGCTGAGATGGCATATCAGTTAAGGGAAAGAGCCCCTCAAAGCCTTGCAGAAATGCAAGATGTTGCGGTTAGTGTGGAGGCAAATCTAATCGCTAAAAGAAACAGAGCTAGAACTAAGAGAAGAACCACCTTCGAGGAAGAACCCTCAGCCTTTGATCAGAAGCTAGATGCTATTATCAGTGGCATCCACAGGCTGGCAGACAGAGTAGACAATGTTGAGAGGAAAACCTCATGGGAAGGCCAACAACCCAATGCCATAAGGAACCCGATTTTCAGAAAAACTCAAAACACAAACACTGGAAGGGCTAGTCCCACCATGATATTAGGTCTCCTTTCCAAGAAAACTATGCGGAGGCATCTACATCCACTGAGCCCACAGATGGGACTCATATGAACCTGATAGATTTAGAAAATGAACAACAAATATTTCTTACTCAAGAGGACCGACCATACCCTGATGTAAAACAATTTCACACCAAGTCGGGAGAGTCTTTCGATTTCAAACAAGGCTATGATACTGCTGTGTACGAGGTACACAAACAATACAAATTGAGAACAAGGACCATTGATATCCCCGCATCTAGCAGAATAAAAGATAGCGAACAACCCAACAAAATTAAAGGAAATGTCACCATAAATCAACCAGCTGACATCTCCCGCATCAGGTAACTGTGGAGGATATAACAGACACACAACCTCCTATTGATCGGCCTCTACCTCCTTCCTCCCCAAAAGAAGATCTGAACATCACTCCAAAAAATCCTCCCAAAACAGAAATACCACAAACTGTCATACATCATAACATTGACATTCCAAAAGAAAACTTAGAGAGTATGCCTGAAAAAGAGAATTCTGCCACTATCAACGCCAAGAAATCATTGGAAAAACCATTCAGTTTAGAAGCAGAGATTGGAAAACTCAAGATATCCATTCCCCTCTCAGAACTCGCCAAACATGATGTATATAGGAAATAAATTCAAAGGTCACTTCAACTACCAGAGCTAAGGGATGATGTAAACGTTTTAGACGATACCCCTGAGCTGTTGTTTGGTCCAGAAGTTAACGGAAAATCAATATATGGACCTGTTCCACCTTTTTATGTCAGTCTCCACATACATGACAAAATATTGCATAATGCCATGTTTGACTCAGGTGCTTCACATAACCTTATGCCCAAAGCTGTAATGGAAAGGTTGAACCTTGATGTCACAAGACCGTACAAAGATCTGTATTCCTTTGACTCAAGTCAAGTCAAATGTTTAGGCTTAATTAAAGACCTTTGTGTGTCTCTAGTCCAATTCCCCAACAAGAAAATCCTAATGGATGTAGTAGTTGCTGACATTCCCACGAAGTATGGCATGCTCCTATCCAGATCGTGGGGAGCAAAATTACAAGGATCCCTTCAACTCGACCTCCCTTATGCCACCATATCTGTCTTTGGGCAACCAAAGAGACTATATAGAGAAAAGTTAATGAAGTATGTGGTAAGCAGTGAGGAAAAGCCCCAAAACTTTCCAATTTACTCAATCCATTCCGATATGCATTCTTTTATTTTATTTAATGATAACACCAGCCCTCCAACTGATGATAAGCCGTTATCTTTGGAGCAAGAAACATACATCAATGAGGAATCGGTGGCCAATACCCATGAAATCGTCTCAACAGTCAAGGCAACCAAAATATAGCAAGAAGAACATCCCGAAACAGAAATTGTAAGTCTGCCCAATCTTCAAAAAACTTAAACTCTCAATACAAACCTCAAACAAGAAAACACATGGTATTTAGAATTTGATGGTTTTGTCAACAAGTTAGGAGCAGGGGCAGGAGTATGGATTTATAATACACATGATAATCACGTACAAGTCCATGCCTATAGACTCAATTTCAGATGTACAAACAAAATGGCAGAGTATGAAGCTCTTCTCTTAGGCCTTAAACTGCTCAAAGTCCTAGGAGCTACAAAAGTGTCCATCCTAGGTGACTCCGACTTGATTATACAACAAATGAAAGGTAACTTTGTTACTAACGACAGTAGAATGAGAGCTTATAGGGCTGTGTTGATGCCTCAAAAATCGTTGCACCAACATTGGGGAAACCACCCGGTCCGGACCTTAGTGCAGCTTCTTTTCCGTTTGGTGTAGTGGCTCCGACTGGGGATAATGGGACCAGTTTCCCAGAAATAGATAAATGGGATGGATGAATACTTTGTAAATAACAGTAATGGTAGATAGATGACTCAAACTATTGACAGAAATGCAAGTAAATAAAACTATCCCGGGAATCTATTTGAACATCTAAAGCGTAGCTTTTGATGTTCTATATTCAGAAAATACATTTATATAGATGACTGCATTTATATGAATATAGATATTAAATCATTCAAGATTACTGTACCTAAATAGTTAGGCACATCGATTAAAGCAATGCTACTTAGACTTTAAACATTCATACTATTAACGCATACATGATTAAAAATAAGGCATATCATTCAAACATCCAATAGTGGCATGAGTAATATTTCCTGTTGTTGTGCATGCATACAATTAACAGTAGCAAGAATAATTACACAGCAAAATAATACACACAGAATGAATTCAAACAAAAGATAGAAATACCATTTGATTAACAAGCCACTCGAGGTATGAATCGCTATGTATAGCTTCTACTTTGACGCATCAACATTCCTCAAATCAACGACAGTAGTGCACAATTGAATTAAGGAAATTTCTCCATTAAAATAAAAGCAGGTGGTCGAGTTTCATAAAAGAATAGAGGCTGAAGCACAATAGTGCAAACTTCAGTTTGTTAAGTCTTATACAAAATTTTACGACCCTTTCTAAATGCATGAAAGGGTCTATAAATACTATGCTAATCTAAAATATCTATAAAAACAGAAAGCTAACTAAGCTGATGTCAATAAATTCTATTTGCTATTTTTTTGGCTGGCAATCGGAGGAGCTAGATGCTGAATCACTCTGTCGGCTGCTTCCCTTTGTACCTGAGCTGATTGATAGCGAGCATTGGCTCAACTTCAGGAGGTTTGTTGAGCCTGGAACGGAGCTGGGCAGCGTATGTGGAGTCTTGGATATCGGGGATCATGCATTGAATGGCATCGTTTAGGCATTTGAGAGTAGATCTTTGTTCATGCGGCTTGATTAGATACCGCCAATATGCTTCTATGCTCAAGTTATCAACCGCGGTAATTGTCCTTGCTCTTTTCTCTAAATCAGGGTAGCATGTTTGTTCCAATATATTTGCAGTAATAATTTTGCCAGGTGTGCATTGGGTAACAATATTGGCTAGATAGAGAGTATCATTTACTAGATCAGCCAAATTACCCGCAGTTAATGTACACCTTGATGCTGCCCTTTCTGCCTTTAATATTTGTGTTTGCCATTCTGTAAAAAGTATATTTTTATGGACCTCCAATATCCGAGGCAAATTGGCTTCCTTTCCTGATTTTGAATCTTGCCATTCAATGTAGCCTGTGATATCTTCTTCGGCTTGATTGTATTCTTCTCTAGCCTTTTCTACCTACTCGCTCACAGTCATGGCTAATTCACATAGTGGTTCTGCTTGAGAGAGGGATTGCGCCAAGAGTTTGATTTGAGATACAAGCGCCTTGTTGATTATTAGTGCCTCCTTTTTGAATTCTTGTATCTGCGCATCCCCCTTGGTAGCCTCTATCTGTGCTGTAATTTGAGCAATTCGCTCATCTTTAGCTTTCAAAGATTGCTCATTAGCCGCTTTTAGTTGCTCCACTACCTCTGCCAACTCGCTTTGTCTCTGGATGGCCGCCTGGGTGATTGACTGTTTCTCCTCCAGCCATTGCTGCATCAATTGGCTGTTGATCCTCTGCTGTTCCAACAGCTGCTCGCTTATGCGCACTGTTTCTTGTTGGTGTCCTGCTACTTGCTGCTCAGCTTGTGTTTGCCGTTGTCTGACATCTGCTAATTCCGTTTGAAGAGTCAAAATCTCCTGGTCTTTCGTCTTTAAGAGAACTGCTACCTCTGAGGCCTTGTCAATAGTGGCAGCCGAATAGGCTCCCGCATATTGTGACAACTTGGTCAGGTCATCAGAGGGATCAAATTTCTCTCTCCAGACTACGTTGCCCGTTAGTGATTGCTCAGGAAAGAGGGGAGGTTGATCAAGCCTCTGCCTTTTCCTTGATCTCTTTACTACTGCTTTATGTTTAGGGCTGTAGAAGACGTTCAGTGGAGGAATGCCTTCTACCAGGAGAGTGATTTGGTCACTAGGACCTTTTGGAATTATCTCTACATTCATAACTTTGGGTGGGCCGGTGGTTGTGCTCAAAGCCTGGGATGAAACTTCCTTCTGTATGTCGCTGCTCTTAGGAGTCTCGGTATTCTGTGAATCCTTGTCTCCACCGATAATGGTACTAAAATGCTGCCATTCCATTTGCAGCTCGGGGTTTGTAACAGTACCCTTATTAGTATCGGTGGTATTTTGCTTTAACTGGCACTCCTTCAGCAGCTGTTCTTGTTTTTCATTCTCTTGCCGTTCATGTTCCTTCTGCTGGATTTCTGCCTACTCCTTTCTCAGTCTGTCTTCCTCTTCCTTTCTCAATCGTTCTTCCTCTTCCTTCCTTAAGCGTTCCGCTTGCTCTCGCTTCAGTCTTTCTTCTTGTTTTTTCCTCTGTTGCTGCTTGTCAGGCTCGCTTGAAGACGTCGCTTGGGTCGGCATTATTAAATCCAGGGGCAGAGTTTGCAACCTCTGCTCCCTGAGCTTATTGAATTCAAATAACCCTTCGTCATTATACCCTGTTTTAGCAAGCTCTTTAACCTGACCAATTGATTCTGCTGAAGCAAACATATCATCAAAAATATCCTCTTTATGCTCAAATGTTGATAATTTGGCATGTTCTAGAGCGGCGTATGCATATTTTCTGGGGTCATATGCTCTGTTTGGTATTATAGGAAGGTTTAGAGTTTGAATTTTCATGGCTTCTTTTTCTGCATGTTTTAAATCATGCAAGGTGAAAACTCCACATCTGAAAGGAAAAGTTGGCCACCCCCTTTTTTGCTTGTTCCTAAGAGTCTGTGTGGTACTATTAGCTGAAAGTTGGTAGGCAATTTCCCGGGCTAACAATTTATCAGGAACATATAAGGGAAGGACATGGGGATTGGCTTCACTACCAAAGACTCTTATATACGTAAACAATTTTTCCCCAAACCAACTACCTACTGACGGCAGGTCAAAAGAGGCTAAATAAGAAATCCTTGGAATGGGCTTATTAAAAATGGCATAATAAATAGGAATCATGAAACCATTACAGATATTATACAAGTGGGCTTTGTGAGACGACTTCCACATCTTACGATGGTAAATATGGATGGGGGAGGGGTCTTGTGCGGTCCACCTGCAACCGAGAATGGGAAATTCGGAATTAAAACACAAGGTATCCAAAATATAGGCACTGTAATAGAATGGAGGGATTAACCTCTCGCTAACTCTGGTCTTATTTCTGTATTCTTTGATGGCAAGGGCAAGCTTATCTGAAAGGATAGTGGCCCAATTCATAATCCAATTGTTGATTGCCGCCTCCATGAGGGGAACCATTTCGATAGTAAAATTGGTGGAGTCATGAAGACCCCATAATCTACACATCATTATAGCGGCATAGCAATAAGGTGAACACAAGGAGCCGACTGAGTACTTACTGGAGGATTCATGCTTGTGCTTAGCTGGGTTCTGTCTCCAATCTTTGATAGGTTCAAACTCAGTTTCATTCTCACTTGCGAACTTCTCCAGAAATGCACTATTGTAAACCTTCTCTGGCATAGGC
The DNA here is from genome assembly GCA_000404065.3 of Pinus taeda. Taxonomy (NCBI): domain Eukaryota; kingdom Viridiplantae; phylum Streptophyta; class Pinopsida; order Pinales; family Pinaceae; genus Pinus; species Pinus taeda. The sequence continues at coordinate 9,914 of APFE031301595.1, forward strand.
AAATGATACATTTGCCTCAAATCCTCTGGCTTGAAGGATCCAAAAATCCTTCCGTCGTTTGCGACGAAAGCCCTGTCTGTGATAGGAATTTCTTCAATTGCCCATTTGATAACATCGGTGTATGGAAGCATTTGCTCTCTTGCCGCTATCCTATGTAGGAAAGAGTCGGCCAAGTCCTTGAGAGTGCACTCTGATTTTTTGGTAGAATCTGCAGTAGCTTCTTCTATCACTTACGCAGGCTTCTCGGCTTCTAGCAGATCATAAGTTCCTTGCCAAGTTGTCCTGGCAAGTCCTGCGCACGTTGTATCTGATATCAAACCTTTCTTACTATTTGGCTGTGGCGAGGATGGTGATTCAATAACGCCTGTAACTTTCTTCTGCTTCTTACCCATTATGTCTGAATTGCTTGGTAAATCTATAATCTGCACAGAAGGGTGGTTTTGGCGTAATACTGAGATAATAATAAAACTCGCAATTGAGAGTGAAATAGAAAGAAGAACGTCGATATACTTTGCCTTTAATAAAACAGCGCGGATATGATCTAGAGGCAGATCTGATAGGATGGATCCATTAAGTGGCCGTATAGGACCTGCCACCTTATAAATGCTCATTAGTGCAATATTTGCCTAAAGATCTTTTAAATCATGCAATGGGCGCACTGGCGGCCGAGCGGGAATGATTATGCCTTAATTGTTATTAACTCAAGCTTTCCAATCACTCTAACGGCTTTTCATTGAGAACTGTGCCTTATCTTATCGGATCGGGCAGGGGTGCAAGGACAACTTTTAACGATGTTTGGAATACTGCCAATCGCCAATCGCCGATATCGGATCGGGGAAAGGTCATGTGTGCATTAAGGATTCAACAGGGGTTACCACCGATCGCCGATCGCCAATATCGGATCGGGGAAAGGGTCATGAACAAAGCTTGTGATACGAAGGGGACAGCCGATTACCGATATCGCTGATGGCTTTATCAGGTCGGGGCTTTGCCGATGGGCGCAATAGTGTTGCATAAGGAAATGCCGATTACCGATATCGCCGATGGCTTTATCGGGTCGGGGCTTTGCCAATGGGCGCAATAGTGTTGCATAAGGAAATGTCGATTGCCGATATCGCCGATGGTTTTATCGGGTCGGGGCTTTGCCGATGGGCGCAATAGTGTTGCATAAGGAAATGCCGATTGCTGATATCGCCGATGGCTTTATCGGGTCGGGGCTTTGCCGATGGGCGCAATAGTGTTGCATAAGCAAATGCCGATCGCCGATATCGCCGATAGCTTTATCGGGTCGGGGGGATCCTTTTGATTGGTGGGTGCATCCTTTATGTTATTGCGATATGCGATCTTCCGATCGCTTTTATCGCAAAAACACATATTTGCTTTATTTCCAATGTTGAAAGGGATATTGCTTTTGATGGGAACTTTATAAAGCGCTCCTTGGATTTGTTGAATTATTACAAAGTAAAAGTTATTGACATCAATTTTATTTTGAAAGGGACCCATTTCATATTTTAATGATTTTGTGAATAATAATAAATATCGAAATGGGGGGTTGTTTTGCAAGGCACAACAATTGGCGATTCACTGGGAGAACCAGTTATCTCTGGAAAAAAATCAAAAGTACTTAAAAATATTTTGTAATAGAGTTTCAACTATAAGAAAAATTCTGATATAACTAGATATTTATGTATGTTGAATACTACAGAAATAATTTTGATATTTTCCTCTTTTCGAACATTCCTTAGAATTGGTACATTTAAGGTTTCAGATAGGCCTTGCTTGGTTTATAAATAATAGAAATAGGGAGGCTTTTCCAAATCAGCTTTTATAGTATACTCGCTTGTCATAGGTAGAGCCTCTGCTGCCAGCAGACGTTTAT
>APFE031301595.1:20398-32782 GCA_000404065.3 Pinus taeda
CAATAATCCTAAGGAGTAATCCCACCAGTTATAAGAAACATGGGAAAGAATGATATAATGAATGAAGTGAAGAAACAATAATAGTGGAGACAACAAAGACACATAAATGGATTAAGACATTAGAGACCTAACAAACTTAGAGGAATGTGAATATATGGAGCTTAGCAAGCTTGATTTGCAATATTTAGTATTAGAATGGGATGGGAAATAGACTAACTCAATATTGAATCAATAAATTCAAATTTTGACAAAAACCTTGATAAAAAAAGGATAATTTTAGGAATAAAAAATACAATGTAAGCATCACTAGTCTATCTCTTTATCAGTTGAAACTTAAACACTAAAATAATGATAAAAATAGCAAAATATAATAAAAGGGTGTATAAAGAAGAACTAAGAAACTTCTACAAGAGTTGAGAAAAATGCCAGTCAATTTAAGAATAATGGCATTGATGATGAACATGTTCCACCCCACCCACTCAAATGCCCAAAGAATATACTATCATAAATTATCATATAAATGAATCAAAAAACAAATATTTATTAAAAATAAAATTCTAAAAGAAAAGCCAACTATGGCTATTCTATAGGAAACAAAATGCTCATTTGATATGCTATATAAAATTGATACTACTTGTTCAATAAACTAAACTATAGCTCAATGAAATTAGATGTACATGAGGCATCAAGGGGAATTACTTTATTATACATCCACCAAGAGATTATGCTTTCAAACACCTTTTCCACTAATATGTTTGACATAAATGGGCTTCATTTCCATTGTTTATGGACCCAATCTAACTAGGAATATATGTTTTTATTTTTTCACAATATTCAACCCATCCCTTATATTATAGGACATGGTTACCCATTTGTGGAACAATATTTATGTGTGAATCCTTGGATGAAAATAGGGGAGGTTGATACAGATCTCGACATCTAAGATTTAGAAACCAAAAATGATTACAGAGAGTAGGAGAGAGAGAATACAAATATGCTCTGAAACAATTCTTATAAAAACTTTAAATAGAAAATACACACAGTGAATACATAACAATATATGAAAATAAAATAATTCTTTATTAAATGGAGAAATCATTTATCCTACATTTTGAAGGACATATTTGTCCTTTTACAAGGTGACACCCATTATTTATGGTATTCTAGGTGCCTTCTTGAGTTACAATACCATGGGTAAATACCATGTGTGGATACTACTTTCCATTAGGATCAAGATTTTTCCCTTAGGATGAAATGGTTCCCATTGTGTCAAGTTCCCTTGTGAGAAGCTTTTGTTTAATATGAGCCAATGAATATAAGGGTTTTGCGTGGTTGACCCATAATCATGGTGAGAAAAGGTCAAAGGATATAGTATCCTATAATGCTTATGGGCTAACTTTGATATTAATAGTGTCTAGCCTAGAAAATGAACATCAATGGAAAGGGTGTTTTGTAGTTGATCCATAAACATGGGTTTGTAGGTGACCCACAACTGTGATAAATGAAGTTCAAGAGGTATTGATACCCCATGACACTTGTGGGCCAACTCTGATACAAATAGTGTATGGATAGGTGCTAGATGGTAAAATCTCCATTGACATGGGTCTATGATGGAAGTTTCCCCTAGAAGGTTATAATTTCAAATGTCTTCATCTTGTTGTGTATGATGTCAAAAGTTTTCACCCAACTAGTACCAATGACAAAAGACTTCTGTTGGAGGGGGTCAAGAATGATAATCTTCCATTGGAATGGGATACAAAAAAAATATTCCATTGAGAAGGGCCAATATCATAAGTATTCGATTGGAAAAGGATTTCACAATGGAAAACCTTTGAAATCTTACATAGGTGAGGGGTTTCGAAACATCAAAAATATTCCAATGGAATTCTTAGTGTTGTGCGTAGAGGTCCGAAATATTCCACTCATTTTGGATGTGATTTGAAAGTTGACCTGAAATATTCAACATGTATTAGCTACAGTATGAAGAAATAAGAGGCTCTTCACTCTAGGATCTCATGCATAGGTAGTGGGCAACACATCATTGGGAGAATATATACATGAACCAAATGCATGGATCATTTTGTGGAACCCTACCACATGACATCCATAGCTTTCATTACCCCTATTATGGAGCGCAAACTCAACATGCACTATGGCCATCATTTTTTGTTTTGTGAACATGTATTTCTATGAAAAAAATTTAACTTCTTGAAATATGTGGGTGGTGGCTAAAACCTTGGATGGTATGAGATGAAATATAATGAATCCATTCACACCATTTCCTATGACATTCATGGAGACTATGACGTCACTCATGTTGATGTAATTGTAACCTTAAAAGCTATAAATTATTGGATTTTATATTCTTAAAAGGGTCAGTTTGAATGTTGGGGAGAACCATGAGCACTCTAGAGGCTTGAAAGGTAGTGAGCCAAGCATAGGCCCTATCCATGGTATCCTCCACATCATTATAATGTTCAACATTGTAGTCTGGGGTGTGGGGAATGATGAGAAAATAGAAGAAAATCCTAGATTATTTGTGCATCTTCTCATCCCAAGCATATGCCACGTATCCATCCTTAATTTATGCATGGCTATAATCTATCGATTCTTGGTGGGTGAGGTAGCATTTCACGGTGGAATCAATAAAGGAAACAAAATAATGAGGTTTATTGAGGTCTTTCAGCATGTACCATTGCTTCTTGGGAGAAGCATCTTTAAGAAATATGTAGGCTTTTAGCTTGGCCATGAGGCCATGGCTCCACCAGACTAGAACCTAGACTAGTGTTTTGTTCTTACAGAAAAACTTATGCAATCCATTCTTTCCATTATCAAAGGGCACATAAAGATTAACATCAATTCCAATCTACAATTCCTCCACCACATCTCTTGTTTGGGGCATGTCATATTTGTGTTACTCCATCATAGAGCTTCCTACAACCCTTCTGATGACGACCACAACCATAGGGTTTGATCCTTTCCCCTTACTGATGATTTGAGGAAATAAAAGGCATAACCCTCGCCAAGGAGAAAATTTAATCTTCCATCTAAATAATAACTAGAATCTCATAGCAATGGCTTAGACATACATTTAGTATATCAACTTGGCTCTCATACCACATATCTAGATCATAGGGGATATGATCTAGGAACAATCAATAATGAAAGAATGTAGGAGAGAAAGAATATAAATATGCCATGCAACTATTCTTAGAAAAACCTTTAAGAAAAAATACACACACTGAATACCTAACTATATATGAAAAAAATATAATTCTTTACTATATGGATAAATCATTTACCCTACAATGTGAAGGAACCATCTGTCATTTTACCTAGTGAGTCTTTTTATTTATAGTATTCTCGTTGGATTCTTGAGTTACAATAGCACAGGTGGATACCGTGGATGGATACCATGGGTGGATTCCACTTTCTATTCAAATCATAGGTATGAGATGACCAGATGTAGATTTGTGGTTTTTTGAAGTCATTAATTGAAACCTAATTTTAGTTGAATTGGAAACATCCAATGAAACTCACACCCAGGACAATAGAAGAGGGGTCCTTCATCACGTAAGCTCTAAACTAGATGAATTTCCTTTTAAGAATATTTAATGAGCATAGGGCCAATAAGTTTGTTGGAAGAATGGGCTTGAATCATTAACCAATAAGTTTGAAACTACATTAGACATGAATCCCAAAAATGATTGATTTAATTTTGAAGCGTTTTAGTTAAATAATCCATATGTCTAGCAGAATTTAGCTAAATAGTGGTGATGGCCTCCCGCCAAAGCTACGGATTGTTGCTTGATTGGACTCATGTCCTGGGAATTTAATGAACAATTAAATGATTGGTACGTTTTTTCGGTAGGAGGAATTAGGGTTACGGGACCTGTTTCACTGGATGCTCACCTGTACTGGCCGGTTATCCTTACACAAAAGTGCTCGTTGACAACCCTCCGTTAATCATTCTCATTTCGCTTTTACGGGGTCACTCTGCCAAAGTCTCATGCTGCTCTGCGAGAGCTCTGGTCACTTAACCCTTCTGGTTTTGAAGCTCGCCCGAGGATTTTCTCGACCCTTCCCTATCCCTGGAGGTGATATCTTACCAGTTTGGAGGCGTCGTTTTGTTCTGCAGGTTCTGTATTTGATTTGGTAGCTGGTTAACTCGATTCTCTTGTTTTTAATCTGTTAAACTCATTGTCTGTTTGATTCGTTAACAGGGTCTTCCATGGCAGGCTACCCTCCAGCTATTCGTCGCTCCAATCTCTCGCCAAGGTAAGCATTTTCTCTCTGTCAGATTACCCTTAACTCTTCTCTACTTAATCTAACATAATTGTTCTGCGTCTTCAGGGTTTCATGGGTCCTTCACTGTTCGTTTCGACTTCTCTCGTTCAGGTAACTTCTATTCTGTTGATACTTTGCTTCTTGTTTTACTTTGAGGGTTTTACTGTTTAGGGTTTTGTTGACCCTTCTTGTTTTTTTTTGAGGTGGCTCGAAACTTGTCGCTCTCGATGGCACCCTCCACAACTGTTTCCGCTTACTCGACCCTACGGTGCTCTCTCCGGGTAGGGTCTTATCATATCGGTCCTTGTCCATAGAGTCTTGCTGAGGATTTGTTTTTGTCTGTAGTTTGTAGTCGCCTTTGCGAGGTGTCTATCTGTCTGTCGATAGGTGTAACTTACTCCATCTCTGGTCTTTTTCATAAGAGGAATGATTCCTCTGTTCAGAAATGTTATTTCTGGGTTCTGTTGGAAACTCTGTTCTGAAGGTGATTGTTCGGGTTTTCGAACCCTGGTCTGTAACTATGGTCGCTTATCAGTCTTTCGTTTTTGTTGGCACTTATTGCTCTGAACTCCTCATTCTGTAACGAGAGTTATATAGGTTAATGGGGACCCTCAGGTGTCCGGAACCTCGGTCGCCAACGCTGTGGGTATTTTCGCTACAAGGTTTTGATGACTTCTGGTTTACAATGTAATATGCAAACTCTAAATTTTATTTGTTACCTGTCTGTAAATAATATTTCTGCCAAGTCTGCGTTGTTCTGATGAGTACGTTTCTTGGGTCTCGAGGGGACCGTGAACCAAATGAACTGTATGTTAAATTAACTTGTAATCTAATACTACAGTTACTTCGATTTCACTATGATACTGCTCTGTTCATATTATGGGAAGTTATTTCGGATTACCTGAGTTTAATTCTTGTTTGTGTCTGCTCCTTCCTTTCATTCTGAGCACGCACTGTTATGCACCTTCTTTTCGTCGCTGCTATCTCCCTTTACCAGAAATTGTCGGGTCCTAAGTTTCCTTCTTCTCGCTCTGGAGGAATTTGTGTCATACAGCCGCCCTTTGTTCTTCTCTCTTGTTGTCCTGCACTGTTACTCTTGTGCCAGTTCGTTACACATTCACAGTTATATTACATGCATGCATATTCTATTACAGTGATAATACAGTAGATTCAAAATAGATATTATTTTGCTTGGAAAGAAAAATGACTGTATTTCCTTTCGTTTTCTTTGTTCTTCGGGGGAATCCCGTACAATGGTTCTCTTCCTACTTTTATCCTAATGCAACATAACTGTTCTTTGTAAAACTGTCTCAACAGAAAATAACTGTTTTGTCAATTCTTTAACTGTTTTTAACTACTGTAACTTTAAGGAAACTAATTAATTATTTTTTGTCCTGTTACCAATTCCTAATAAATAGTAACAGTGTTCCACTATAACTACCTTAATCCTATCAACCTACAGACAGATAAATAAAATAACACAAGTAAAATAAAGGCATGTCACTGACAAGCCCAACACTTGTCCAATTAAAATAAATGACTATTTGTTCTGATATTTTCATGAGACTGTCAGCCCTTTATGTCTCCTCAGAGCTGGATGCTCCTGCATCAAGTGGAAAGAAGCTCCAATGAGAAAATGTACCACAACATATCACTTCTAGGAAAATTTAAATCACGTCAGATTATCTGTGACAATGCAATAAAAATGAATTCAAATATATTTTTGAATTGTAGAAGGATTTGATTGAGCAAAATGGAGCATGTTTAGGGTAATATCATCCTCAAAGTTAGAACAACGAACTTATTTCCAATGGATTCTTCTTGATCTTCGTAAATGGGTCACCCTCAACATTCATTCCGCCTTGTGGAGTCATACAAGGGGGCCCATTATCCCACACTTTTTTTTCTAATTGAAGAAGCATTGAGTTGAAGTATTAAGGGTATGGCACCTTAAAAAAAGACTAACGGTATGAAACTTCATGGGTATGATAGAATTTCATCTGATCAACAATTTGTAGATTAACTCTTCTTGTGTTTGCACCAATTGTAGTAAAATCTCTTGTCTTCGAATAGGTCCTTGAATAATTTATGGTAGCCTTTGGCACAAGTATAAACCATGGTAAGTTGCAAATAGTCCTCTTCAATTCTTTTATTATTATTCAATTACATATGTGGAAAAATCTCGGATATCAATGAATTTCCCTTCAGTCTAAATATGTGGTTGCTCTACTTGTTAAGAATTCCCTTTGGTATGCGTCACAGGAATATATTCATCTTTACTTAGTTTTTTTTTTACATAATCATTGTTATCGTCGTAAAATGATTGTATCATAAATTAACCATGTTATAGTTGAGATAACAGGTAACATTTTTGCATTTTGAAAACCAACCTGCAAAATTGTTAATCTCAAATATATAGTTAAATTATTAATATCAAAAAAAAGATTAACAAGTTTGACCATTTTAAACATTAAATCTATTGTTAATAAATTTTCCCATATTTGTAATTGGAAAATTTCTATTTTTATTTTGATTAATGACTTTTTACTATATATAAAACTAAAGTTTCTAATTTGGATGTTAACGTGAAATAAACGTTAACCTACTCTAACAACGGCACTCCCAACTTGAAAATGACCATCAGCCAGGTCAGCAATGTGGGCACCACAGGAGAAAGCATTTAAAACACAAATTTATGTGAGTAAAAGGTCGTGGAGCGTGGGAGTTGCTGCTTAACCACTTGGCATCTAGAGGGAGAATGCAGACCCATACATAGCGTGAGTGCCACTGAATGTGAGGGGACTACATAGAATTTCGAAGGGATCCATGGAAATTTCTGTAAATTGTAGGATGCAGAGCAGGATCACATGGAGTAGTAGCATGGTGGTTCATTTCGTCGAGGTGATCGAGCATGGGATGGGTGTTCCAGAGTTATGGGTGCAGAGCCTAATCAGGTGGTCCCCATCATAAATTGCGGTATGTCGTCGATACTCTACAAAAAGAAGCGAATTGGCATAGTGCAGGAATCCTCAACCTTTGGACCAGTAGAAGGTGCATGCTAGGGCAATTCGACCCTCCAATATTCTAACCCTCGTTTGAAGAACCAGCGAGAGAACACATGATGGAATTTCAAAAAAGGAGGCCGTCATATTCCATTTCTGTAAACACCCTCGGTTAATTAATGGTGTATATGTCAATTACCTCTATTCATTCTAAATATATATAATGATTACCTCTAAATAGATATATAATATATGAAAGTACATGTGTTCTTATGTTCTTCAGTTTTGTTTAGCGGTGATACCTTTCGTGTGTAGCAGAGCAGAATGCCGGTACAAAGCAAGACATAAACTACGTGTAGCTACAGGGCAGAGCATCTTGGGTAGTGGGTTGATTTAGCATTGCACCTGGTTGATTTTTCTTTTTTCATTTCTGCTTTTTCTTTCTGATTTAGCAATGTCCATCGTCTTTTTGCTTGTAGTTTTTTTCGTCGGTTTTGGGTTTTATTTTTTTGGGGATTTTTCTTTTGCTGTTTAGATAATGGTAATTTTTGTTTTTAACTGTTTTTTTTTTGGGTCTTTGTTTTTAAGTGTTTGGATTTGCTTCTCCATGCGAGATGAGACGATATTTTGGCTTGGTTGATGTACTTCCCACATGTTGTGCAGTCGTTAAAAGAGGTATGTGCTATTTTTTTTTTAGCTTTTATTGATTTTTTGGGTGCGCGTTAAAAGAGATATGCACTATTTCTTTATCGTGGAGTTGCAATAAAATGAGGACCGAAATTGGGACTACCCCATAGAAAAGAAAAAAAGAGGACGCCGGAAAAGCAGCAGAAAAATATGATCATGTTGTTGAGAGGAAGGAAATGGAGAAGGGTACATTCGTCGCGTAACAGGAAGATGTTTGTTTAACTTTCTGAACCAACGAATTTCCACCTTTGTCTGTTGGTTTGTACAACACTTATAAATCAAGGTCACGCCATCCCATTTAAAGCCTTCTTTATTGAGTTTCTTTTGTTCGTTTGAAAGATTGCGGAGGAGCTCCATAGGAGATGTTGGACTGTGTCGTTAACATTTAACTTTGGAAGATAAATATTGGAGGTATTTTTCATATATTTTATATCTAGGTATGTTTTATACTTGCCTCTACTATAGTTGCTAAAATATTTATGTTGTATTTTGTAGGACAAAGAAAGATTACAATAAATAAATGAAATAAATAGTTAATAAATAGAGTAAAACTATTTATTGATTATTTTTAATATAATTATTTCTTTTTTTTTCTCTCGTAATTAATTTATTTGTTTTTTCAATGTAATGTAATGTGATTTAATTTAGTTTTAAATAATATTTATTATTACATATTTAAATGATATTTTTCTTTTTAGGAGAAATAATATTGTGAAGATATTTTATTGTATTGTTTTCAATATAAAATATATGTATTTTGGGCTTTTAATATTTAAAGGGAGAAAGGTAGAGAGAGAGCGAAGGTATAGGAAAGAGACGGAGGGAGGGAAAGAAGAATAGAGGTAGAGACACAGTGAGAGGAAATGGTGAAGTAGAGAGCGGGGGAAGGACAAAGTGCGAGAGAGGGGGATGGTGAGGGAGTGGTAAAGAAGAAAGTGGAGGAGGGAGAGAAGAGAGAGGGATAGAGGGAGGAAGATTGGGAGTGGGAGTGAGGGTAGGAGAGAGAGGTAGGGAGGGAGGGAGAGTCAGGGAGAGATGGGAGAGGGAGGCAGAGACAGGGGAGAGAGGGAGAGAGAGCGAGGGGAAGGGAGAGATGGGGGAGCGAGAGGAGAAAGGGGGGAGAAGGGAGAGAGGGGTGATAGGGGAGGAGAGAGAGAGAGGTGTGGGGACGGGGGAGAGAGAGGGAGGAGAGTGGGGAGAGTGAGAGAGAGAGAAAGAGAGAGAGAGAAGGTGGGGGAGAAGGTGTGGGAGAGAGAAGTGGGAGATGGGAGGGCAATGAATTTGAATAGATATGCATGTTATCATTGATAACTATTTAGTAGATTGATAACAAGTTTATCTTTGGTTTGATCATGATTGTATTATCAGAACTATTTCTTTAGTGCAATTATACCACTTATTTTGAATTCACTTTATTTGATTTTAAAGGTATGTGTAGCAAGATAACTACTTATCGATAGTTGAATGTATATATTTGTTCAAATTAGTACCAAGTACTGGAGCTATTTCCTTGGCTTGTTATCTTGATTTTTATTCTAAATTCAAGTTGGCCGAAAGTTCAATATTTTTTCACTAGATTGAGAGGAGGACTAATCCTTCATTTAATCGAGTTAGATTTAATCTATCCTTTTGAATGCTTTCATGATAGATTATATTGTATTTGTATTTAGATTTAGATTTATATTTAATTCTCATCTTTTAGAAGTTTCCTTATGTAGGAGAAACTACATTGGTGGATTAGTTGAGCCCTTATGTCAGCTTAAGAACTGCTTCATTGCAAGAATTCTACAAGAGGGTAAGTTAGATTGACTTTTCTTGTTGATAAGTTATTAGAAACACCAAAAAATGGGAGGGAGAGGGTAATTTGACCAATTTGAACTAGTCAGAATCACCATTTCAAAAGGATAAAGGCTTTGTTGGGACCATGACTGGGTGATCTCCCCATTGTTTATTTCAGTCATTTTTTTCCATCAAAAGGCTTGAAGGCTAGGATTAAAAAAACCCTAGCTCATGCAAGGAAGGGAAGAAAAGAAACATGTTGATAATGAGGATGATGAGTTCGCAGATGGATTTCAATGATTCCTGCAAGGAGGAAAATATAAAGAGGGAGTTAATAATTATTTGAAAAGGTACGTACTTGTATATTTATTCCTTGATTATTACTGTTTTACAATTAGTTAGCCTCTTACCTTTATTTCTTTTGTTGGGTTATAATTTTTCTTCCAGGGCCTCCTAGTGAGGATCAAAGCTATATCATGAAGGTTGACAAGGCTCTTGCAACTAATGGAAGCACTTGAAGAACGAGGCAAAATTTATGACAAGAGGGTTCTTCCAGGATCAATAATTTGTGTTCAAGAGAGAAATTGTACTAATCATACCTGATGACCAGAAGAGCTCCTAGATCAGAGGGAGCAAGTAGGCCAACAAATTTAAGGAATTCTATGATGGAGGAAATTTTGTCGAAGAAGTACAAAGAAGTACAAAGAAATATTCATGAGGATTATCCGAGAAAGAGGGAGAGGACTATGTGGAGACTCCCGTTTCCAGGTACACTTATGTTACAACTAATTTTTTCGTGCTTCTATTATGTTTTCAAAATTACATCAAGTGGATGTGAAGAACTCTTTCCTCAATGAAGTATTTGAGGAAGAAGAAGTGCACATAGAGCTACGCCAAGGATTTGAGGTACATGAGAGGGAATCTCATGTTTACAAAGTAACTAAGGTTTTGTACAGACCCCAGACACAATATTTTGGATATCAAATCTCCTCGTAGACCTCTTTACCATATGACTTGTCTTTGATGGGAGTGAAAGGACTCTTGTGAGAAAGGGAGTAGCAGTGGTAAGAGGATTTTCCTTCATGAGCTAGGTTTGACCTGGGTTTGATTACTAGTTAGTTCTAATTTATTTTGACTTGAAAGATCATATTAGTATCTCTTTTTGAATTGAACAATTTTTCTTCGAAAAGGTGGCTAGTTTTTCTGTAGTTAGGGTTTTCCCAAGGTAAAAATTTGTGTCTCTTTTGTTTGGTTGTCTCTTCTTGATCCTACTCTCATTATTTTTTTATTGTTGATATTTCCTATGTATAATTGTTTAATGATGAATGTGATATAAGATGATCTAATTAATGAATCATTGGAAAGCCATTACTATTATAGAAATCGTGAAAATTCAACAAAGTGGAGCACAAAATCTAGCAATTTTAGACTGTCCAATGCCAAACATTGGGTCGTACAATTGGAATGTTATAGAGACAAACAAGGTGAAGAACAGTTGTAACAACTGTTGGAACATGGTGTTTCTCGACCAAGTACCTCACCATGTGGTTCACCCCTTATAATTGTGCCTAAGAATGATGCAACATGATGGATGTGCATTGGTTATAAGGTTTTATAAAAGAATATGCTCATGATAAAGTAACCCTTTCCTAAGAATCTAGGGCAGTTAGCATTAGATAGATTCTTCTATAGTTGATAACAATTTATGAAATTATTTTACTATTTATCTTATCTTGACCTTCTTCTTATTATGAGTGTATGTGTTTACTTCATCAAACTTCTACCAAAACAAAGAAACAAGAAGACATGAAGTTGGCATTCTGGCAGGGCCAAAACCTCTCGCACATAATTTTTATTATAGAGATTCTAATTGACGAACACCAAAACCATTATACTTGACCCTCTATGCCACTCGAAGACCAAGACACCAATCTTCTTCCTATGTTACTATTGAGATCATCAGCATAGATACTTCAAGATTGCCCTTTTATCGAAATCTTCAACGAGGTTTCCACATATATGACTAATGTTTGTCCTTAATTTCATTGAGATCATATTACTGCACCCTTAAGACAAAGTATCCTCAAATCAGGTTTATGCCGAGATGGTTTATGCCATTATGGTTTACTTCAATGAAATCTTCTACTTCACCGAGATTGTGCTTTCAAGGAGGAGTGTCTGTCATCATTTCTGAGATCCTGTGAGATATCTCAGACAAGTCCAAGATATTGTCTTCACTTAGCTATCTGAGATTTTTTTTCTTACTGTACCATCCCAAGTCCTGAACACCTATGAAAACTTCAGAGGTATCTGAGATTTGTCCTATGTTTTTGTGGATACATCGGTTGGGTATATATAGCAGTTATGACTCCATTTGAGCTGACTTATCCAAGTGAACTGACATGTCATCTTTTAATAATTTAATAATTTTGATTATGCAAACCAACATGATGTTATTTTCATAGCTTTTCTTGCAGACTTCTTCTTTGAATGATGATGCTTGTCCTAGAGGGTTGCTAGACTCTTGCCTGATGCATTTTAATTACATAGATGCTCAAGTAGAGCTCTTGAATATGATTTTGACACTTTGACTTTCCAGCACTATTGAAGAAGTAAGAAACTCATTCAT
>APFE031301607.1:0-10342 GCA_000404065.3 Pinus taeda
TCCAAGCTCAGCCTCCTTCTGGATCGGCCCCGCCTCAAGCCACTAGTAGGTCACCTTCCATTACTCTCTCCAAGATGTGATGGGAAAAAATGAACATCCAAACACAAAGGAAACAAGGGTTTCCTATACAAGATGGGGGAAGTGCAGAAGGCACAAGGGTCTTCAGACCTGATCAGGAGGATAGAAAATCAGTATAATAACTTTGCTCAAAAATTTCTCCTCCTTAGGCCTTCCCCATGATGTCTTTTTATACCAACTCCAAGGTAGTTTTTTAGTTAGGAATTGGTTGGGGATAGTTGAGGCCACGGGCACTAACAGGTGATCAGCAGGTGAAACCCGCGATCTCCGCCCGAAAATAAGGATTTTTATATTTTTAGTGGTAGTACATATACGCGGGTTAGCTATGTAGAAACCCGCGTATACACGCGTTTAACTCAGGGCAATGTCGCGTCTACAGGGAATAAAACACTGTTTTTTAGATATATGACCAGGTCTGGAAGGAGGGGTTGCCCTAGGCCATGGCTGAAGCATCACAAACCATACTGGTGAGATTTGGAGCTATAACATTAAGGAGTATGTGCTGGAGAATTGAGGCTTTTTTGCATAGAACAGGGTACTAAATAAACTGTGTTTTCAATCCATGTGAAGAAAAATTCTTGTGCGGTAAAACAAATGTGTGGAAGGCTTTCTGCGAGGTTTGTTAAAATAATAAATATACAAGTCTCTTTTTTTATTTATTATTTAGGAATATTTTTCGCAATTATGGAAGTATTCGTGCGAAAGGAACTGTGTGAAGGTGGTTGTGCGAAGCTAGCTGTTCGGAGGTAGCATGTGTGGAGTTTCAAATATCAATGAATGACTCGAAGGGAGTTATTGAGTGTGTAAGTAGTTGTACGGATGGTGTTGTGCATTGTAGGTTGTGCGTGTCTGGATGTTATGCGAAAGTTTGATGCAAATTTTATTAAAATAATAAATATACAAATACCATTTTTAATTCTTATTTAGGGATGTATTTCACAATGTATGATCATTAATTAATATTAGTTTCAAATGTCAATGAATGAGGGCATTATTGAGTGAAAAAGTAGTTGTGAAGAGGTGGTTGTTCATGTACGGAGGTTATGCAGAGAATAAATGCATGTGCAGAATTTATGCGGAATGAGGGAAGTGTAGAGGGATATTTTATTTGTAATGTGTTTTGATATTAGTAGATTGTGCACAAGGGCAGTGCTTATTTTTATTATTAATAGATTCTATGGAGTGCGGAAGTGTATACAATGAAAGATTGAGAGCTTTTTCTACACAATTGACCGTGTTAGGAGAGAGCATGTGTAAATAAAAAATGCTTTAACCAACATTTATTTTATAATGAATGCTTCCTGCCCATAATATTTGGGACCCACATTTATTAATATCAATTTCAAATGTCAATGACTAATGGAAGGGCGTTGTTGAGTCTCGAAGTAGTTTTGCAAATGAAGCTATGCAAAGGTGGTTGTGTGTGAGAGATTTTTGTGCACAAATGGATTTTCTCTGCAGTTCCGTACATATGCATTTGTGTTAGGTTTAAATTATATGAAAACCATGTTTCTAGATTTCATGTTTTGGTTCTTATGTGGTTTTCTAAATACCTGAGCAAGTGTAGAGTTAGTGAATTGAATGTTAAGATGACTTGTATTTACCTGTAGCCCTATTTTATATTAATTATATGAAAAACATCGAGAATATGAAAAAGCTAGATGGAAACTTGATCTTTGTAGCGTGTTTCAGACGCAAAATAGTGGCAGGTGGTGATTTCTAGTGAAATGAGACTACAAACATTTCAAATAGCTAGTATAGTGAGGGAAATACAATATCTGTAGTGATAGAAAAAACAACAGATCGTGTAGCATTTTCCCTTTGCAAATTGCATATAAGAGCTCAGAGTATTATCCAAGCTTTTGTTGCTTTTCAAAAACTATTATCTTCGAAGATGAGCTTACATATTCAATAGTGTCCCAATGGAATTTTTGTTACATTGTGGACGATAGCAGTAGTGTAGAAATACATAAGTTGTACAGTATTGCAAGCTTCTAAACCGATTCACCTTTGTCGATTTCTTGTTTACATTTGGTAGATTCTTAGCTTATTATCTTAATTGATGTTAGTTTGAACTTGTTTTGTACGGTAAATGTATGTTTCTTATGACACGTATAATTCTGTTATTAAATCAGTATATTGTGCTTAGCTTTGGTTTTCTCTACGATACTGCAAGCTTTTAAACTAACTCACCTTTATCGGTTTCATGTTCACATTTGGCAGTTTCTTAATTTATTATCATGGTTACAATTAGTTTGAACTTGTTTTGTAGGGTACATCGAATCAATATGATATTATATCAGTGGATTGTGATTAGCTTTGGTGTATTCGATTGCTAAATATTCAGTGTGTATTAGTTTTGAAGCTATTAATAGTATATGCAATTGTGTTATGTTGAAAGTATATGTCATATTGCTAGTTTTCATTCCTTGACTTGTGTAGTTTATTCGAAGTCATTGGTTTTTTATTTATTTTTAATCATTCTGATGTATGTTCTCTTATTAAGAGAAAACACTTAACTTGTCGTGTATGTTGATACACACAAGGTATGAACGTTTCCCCTTTTTTTTTCCACACATATGTTTTATCACAAAGCAATACTTGTTGAGATGCATTAAAAGGAGACTTAAACTAATATTACATAATAGTAAAAAATATTAAATCAAGAAAATATTCGTTATTTCTAGTTTACAAATTGCTTTTTACAGTGGTTCTTGTTATATTGTGAATTAAAGTTTATGCTTTCGGTAATTAAATTATTTTCACGTCTGCAAAAATTACATAGTTTAAATTAAATTTATTTTGTGACTGCTTGTGGAATTTTGCAAGAAATGAGTGTGTCAATTCATTCATAGATCAAATTTGGTTTGGTTTTACAAAGTAGTGGGGAACCAAAAGTTAAGTCGATTCACCATAGAACGTAAATTTACTATTTGTGTCTATATTGATAGTTTTTTGAGTCTCTTAATTTGATTGAAAATAACTTGAAGTTACAACTATTAACTTTTAGTAACAAAATTACTTTTGCATCACCAAAAATCACATAGTTTAAAATTATTTTTTCTGTTTAGAATAAGGTTTTCATTGCATCGTATCAACGTGTCAAATTTGTTGAGAAATAGTTATGTCGTGTTAGTTTTAAAGAAAATTTGGTTCAATTTTATAAATTATTGGGGCCAGCTGTCAAGTCAATTCATTGTACAAATTAGTTGAATACATGTTGACATATTATTTATTTGTGAATGTCCTTGTTCACTTTACTATTTGTAGCTATTATTGATGATGTTTTATATGAAGGCCACAATTTCGTCCAGACAGTGAAATTCTCGACAGAATCCGGTGAAAATAATTTGAAAAAATACAATCATGATAGTGTTTGAATCATTTTTTTACCATGGAAATGGATTCAACACCATCAAGAATCTTCAAGACACCAAATATCTTAAACCTTAAGAGTTGTAAGTAGGATTTTAAAAAAAAAATGCCAGATTAAAAAAAAATGGTTTGCAATCAATTTTGGTTGTATCAGCAAATTTGCCAATGGTGTTTTTGATGATATTGAATCTATTTCCAATATTACAAAAACTAATTCAAACACTTGAGCTGCCAATTTTTTATTAAAAAATACTAAAAAAATCGTATTGTGGTGATTTTTATCCGTGTGGGTGAATTTATAGGTTCGGTAGACAACGTCTGTTATTGTATATTATAATTTTTTATTTCTTATGACACATATATCAATGATCTTGAAGTGGAAGCAAATTGCAATGTAAATGCACAAGATGCTTTTGGAATTTCGATTTTTTTTTCCTATTATATTCATATATGTTGTCTTTTATATCTTTAATTGTTATTTATTCAAAGTGTCATGTGTAAAAAATTTCACACAAGTAATAGTAACAACTAGTGTTTGTGAAGAAAACGGAGATTTGTAAAGTGAAACGAGATTTGAATGTGTTATTCATTGAAAAAGTATTTTTTTTGCTGCAAATGAAAAATGTGTAGCGGGTCGGGGAAAGAGGCTATTTGCAGTGATACGGTTAACTCACTTGCTAAGATCAATGATAGCTTTGAATAGTTCAGATTTTATGAGAGATATGTGAATATGTCAACGGAAGAGAAAACAAGTAACAAGATTGGAGTATTGGATTAGCGAATGCTAGGCGTGTTCCAGAGACCATTGATTTTAGAGAAATTGTTTATCTTTGAACAACTAATTTTGGTTTCAAAAAGGGGGAAATTAATCTAGGAGCGATAAAGGTTTCTCTAAATCCCAATGCATTTAGATTGTTATTCAAGTTACTAGAATTGAACAAGTGTTTAGAGTTGTCCATTGCAGATAGTTTTGTGGAGCTAGAAGCACGCGTAATTGACATTGCGTGGGAATTCATTTATGTAACATCTGAGGTTACTTTTGATCTTTCCCTTTTAGATATTTCTTTGTTTAGGAAATCATTTAGGGATTTATGTTGGCTCTTTTCCCATGTAGTAGGGATAGAAAGTACCCCACATGTTTCAAAATGCATTTTCTATGTGTTTTATGAGGCATACAAAAATAATTGTATGTTTCATTGGGCTTATGTCATTTAAAATTAATTAGTTGTTCAATTACATGGATTACCGAAGAAAAATGGATTCTTTATGATGGAATATATGATAACACTTCTCATGTCAAGGCATGTGTTTGAGGGTTTACCCTGTAATCCTATATTCAAGTTTCGCGAGGAATTATTGTAGTTATGGTATCATATATTGTGGAAGCATGAAGCCTCTTTAAAGTTTTGTTTAATTTAGGATGTGTTTGTGACAAAAGTGTATTGCATGGTAACTATATAGGAACCTTCTTGAATATCTGCAGAGACTAAAAATTTCCTATTTGGAAAAGGGAAATATTAGGAAAGAGAAAGCAATATGGCTATACGAATTTATGGTTTTGAAGATGGGTCATTTCTTTTGCCAATTTTTGTTGAAGATAACTATTTTCTTATCGAATATTGTAGGAAATATCATTGTTGGATATCTATATTTGAACAAAGAAAGAAAAGACAATTTATTTCTTTTTCGCTTACTGTTGGAAAAGTGACTATGAAGAATATGGCTCATGCTATCATTTTTGCAAAGTATTTGAATGCTATTTCAAATTAAGTGAATATGGAGCTATTAAAGGCTTTAATAGAGGAAAATTTTTCAAGGAACAAATTGAGTCTATGAGGTACGGGAACTTGTTTACGAGAGGAAGAGAGAAGAGCAAGGAAAGTCCCAGTGTATCAACAAAACATCAAAAGATGCTAGTAGATGATGAACATATTGTTGAAAAAGAGATCATCAGGATAGGAGAAATATTTAAGAAAAGAGGCGCAAACCCTATGGGGAAATCTCAAACTTGCACATGTAGCACTAGTGGGACTTCATATTCAAGCAAAAGACGGAAAATAACTACTAGAAGTGAAACTTGTTTTCGATAGGCTATTAAGTAGAAGGGATGATGAAGAGCCTCCTTGTAGAGTAACTCCAGAAAGAGAACAAACAATTGAATCATTTTGATCCAAGAGTGCGCCTAAAATGGAGAGCATTGATGAAGTGGTGGACATGGAAGTTGATATTGTTGTACAACCTAATTAGGTTAGTACTTGTTTGCAACAAAATTAGAAAATAAGTGAGGAACTTTTTGAAGAGGACATTACTTTTGATGACAATTTTGTCACATTGCAAGATGAAAATTATGATAGGGGAGGTAAGAGATTGAAGATTGAAATGATATAGCTTTCCAATGAAAAGGTTGTTGATTGGGCATAATTAAATGTTGATCTGTCTTCGGTTGGAATGCCAGGGCTGATGAAATTGCATCAAGTTGGTGGTGAAGTGCTTGTGAATTCTATTGGTCGATGACAAATATAAAATATGAAGCTGAAGGTAAAAATAAAAGAGCTAGAAGATAGCCTGAGCCCAAGTCCCTTGCTAAAGACTACACTGGTGATGCGCAAACCACCATTGGAAATTTCTAGTCTTAGCAGATCTAATATATTTGAGAAACCTAGTAATATTCTAAGTGCAATGAAATCATATATCATTAGTAATATATTTGAAAGATTACAGATTATTAAATCAACATGGCAAGTTGTTTTTGAACTACAACATTTAAAGAAGAGAACTAGATCTTCTGTAAAATTGGTCAAAAGTGAGTTGGAGGGAGACAAGTAATTCATAGATAATGACCTATTAAATTTTAGTCAGAAGATTGATTCATTGTTTGAATTAGGAAAAGATAAAGAGGGGTTGTTCGATGTTGATCGGAGGAGGTAGATCAAGGATGAATGGTCTTGGAGAATCAAAACATTGGAGAACATTATTTCTAAACGTGGAGACATAGAAAATCCAAGAGCAGATGTGTATCTCAAGGTGGTAGCGATTGTTTAGGATTTAAATGGTCTATGTATTACATATGAATCTATATTAATTTCGAAAGAGAAAGCTAATGGATGATTTGGAGAGGCTGAAACAATCACAACAAACATAGTTTGATGATATAATTGATTTTAGTGCTGACGAAATTAGAATATGGTTAATTACTTTCGTTAGTGTCAACAAAGAGTACTTTGGCTCAGTTTTTTAATTGTAAGAAGAAACAAAATAAATTTGGGAGGATATATTCAACTAATGTGTTAAGCATGACATTATTGTTGCTCTGATGGAAGAATCAATTGAAGCTAAAGTGAGTGAATTTGTTTCAGGAAGCTTGATTGTGTGAGATAGCTTTGGGGTGAATAATATCAGACTCTGCTTTTGCATATTGTAAGTGTTTTAGAACATTGAAACATTTTTTGTTGTTGTCAAATAATTTTAATATTTAAATCTTATGTGTGCAGTAAGATGGAATAGTCTAATACCTGAATGCAATTCCTTGTTACCTATTGCAGATGACTTTTGGAGATTACAGTTGATGATATTGCAATTGCAATTCTCATTGGGACAAATGCATTTAGCTTTATGATTGAAGTATTAACATTTCCATAAATTCTTTATGCCACATAAGCTATTTTTCTGGACCATGGCTCTGTAATCATAACTTATTTGAATTTTGATTACTATCTTTTCTATCTCTTAGTATGTTTACTAATTATGTAAACAATTTTGAGACATCTTTTGACATAGGATGTTGTATGGACTAGGTTCTCGAATATTTTACATAAAATAATAATTGAACACTTGTTTTCCAGTATTTGATTTTATATTTCATATATTAGCTAATGCTCTACAATGAATAATAATTAATATGGATTTCTGTTTATTTTTTTCTAATACTGAAACCTTTTACCAGTTATATCAATAATACTTAGATAATGTTTTACATGTGAACTTGTATCTATTTCATTTGTTGTGACTAGACTTTGAATCTTAATATAATTACACTTGTTGTAACTATGTTGATAACTTTTGAAGGCTACTCAGCCATAAAACATGACTATTCTGTTTCAACTGTCTTTATTTATGAATGCATGTACAAAAGTGAGAATTGCACACATCACAGTTTCATTGTACGAAGTTTTCATTTTATCAAGATTAGGATGAGAGTTTTCATTATGAAGAAGAAGTTGCCTAGAGTAAAAGCTTTTCACAACAAAATATGATGCTAATAATAAATAATAATAATAATACATTGAAGTATGTGATTTGTTTTTTCGAATCATTGTGAAAAAGCTCCATATTTCATTTTGCAGTAGTCAATTGAAAACCAGTCTTCGTAAGTAATTTGGTTATAGACATATACATCTTGTTTACTTAAAGAAAATAAGTCTTTAAATAAGTCCTCCTAAATATAGAAACTTGTTTTATTGTGGAGAGGTTTTTCTTGTGTGAAACACATATTAAAGCTTATATTGTAAATCATAAAAGTTACAGTAGTCAATTGTAAATGAGTATTTGTAAAGCATTACTAACTATGAAAGTACTTATGTGAAATTGGTTGTGCATGTGTGAAGGTTATTTGAGGAACAAATGCATATGCAAAATTAAGTATTTATAGAACTCATGCTATATATAGAAACCTATTTCAATGTGTGGGTATTTTATTGCATCAAGCCCATAATAAATCTTACATTGTATGCACAAATCTATTTCTGGACAATGAAAGATTTTATTAAGCAACAATCAACCTAAAAATTATAAAACTAAATTAAATAACATTATTTAACAATAAATTTTATCAATTGTAAAAAAATTAGTAATAATGTTGCGGCTGAAGTTTTACTGGTGATTGTAATCAATGCGGGAGGCATACACTGCATATGGAAAAGATGCGGAATTATAAAATCGTGTTATGTAGAAGAAGAAGAAGAGGAAGAAGAAGAAGAAGAAATCCTTTCATTGTGTAGTGTGGTTTCCTCATTTTCCTACACGACATAATGGCATTAACAGTTCATTACGCTTTTGGCAAATGGACGGATCAACACATAATCGAGAATGAAATGTTATTACCTCTAAACTAACATCGATATAGTAGTGGATGTGATTGTTGAGAGCTTGTAAGTTAGCTATCATTATTAGAAAGGATTCACATTTAATTTGTTTCATACATGGAGTAACTGCGTTCTAAATTTCGAGATTTGTTTTTAAACTATTTTTTCTATTTAATTAGAAAGTTTTGTCCAACAAATTTCACACGCAGAATACTAATAGGTAGTGGAAACAAAAAAAGACAGAAAATTTAGCACTCTCCACAATTACTCTAATACTAAAAATTCCGTAATTTGAAACTGTAATCTGATTTTCCAAAAAAATATGGCTGATTTTCTAAAAATATTCTCAGAATCTCCGCTATTGTCTGGCCAGAATTATGGTGCATTTGGATTATTTGAATTATTTCTACTATTTCTCGTAAATGTCGATTTTTCTATAGTGAATTGATATATATTAGAAGTGTCTTGTAGAAGGGATTTCACAGGAAGAGTAGTAACAAGTGGTGGTTGTTTAGGATATCGACAAGCTATACCTAAATCAAATTAAAAACATTGTTGGTTATTAGAATATGTTAAAATTATAGAGCATAAATGGATTCGAGGGGAAGGAAAGCGATTATTTGCATTGATACTATTAACTCACTTGCACTCATCGCTCAAAGATTTCAGTGGTTGGTTGTGTATCACTTATATATGAATTTGTCTGTGTAAGAGAGGACTAGTGATAAGATTTGTTCTATTAGATTAACGAATGCTACATGTGTTCCATCAGTGTTTAATTTTAGAGAGATCTTTTACTTATGCATAGAGAAATTTGATTTAACAACAAGAAAAATTAGCCTACCAACCAAATATACGAGTATTTATTTGACTTCAAAGACATTCAAGAAAATACTGAAGCTACTGATTCCGAATATGTGCTTAGATTTGTTGAAAGAAAATAGTTTTTTAGAATCACAGGCAAATGGCTTGAAAATCATACATGAGTTTGTTTCACCAACTTTTGAGGTTCCTTGTGACCTTTCGTCTCTATATATTCCTTTTTTTAGAGAACTAGTTAAATATTTTTGTTTGTTGTCCGTGCGTTTGATAGGCCAAGCAATTACAACTAGTGTGCCAACATCCATCCTCTATGTGCTCCATTATTCGTATAAACAAATTTGTATTCGACTGGGTTGATCTTATTTCAAATGAACCATGTTTTCAATTAGTACATTCGTTCAAGAGTGGTAGGTTCTTCATGATGTCATATCTAACAAAAGCCCACGTGTTCCAATCCCCATTGTCTCTAGAAACTACACAGTTTATCCTCCGAAGGCCCCATTCCGCGTCCTCCACTCCTTGCTTGAACTGCACAATTTTTTCCCTCAGTGGGCATTGCGCAAATTTTTCCCTCAGTGGGCACTACGCAATTTTTTCCTTCAGTGGGAAATGTACAAGTTCTTTCATCTATAGGGATTGCATATAAATTTCCCTTAGTATGGCTTGAGCTGCACACTACACAATCTCACACTGCATAGTCTCATTGATCAAGCTTGACCCTTGGTTGCTTAAACTGTGCAATGTCACACTCACTGGTCTTCTCTCCTAACTTATCACCCAGTCCTAGCCTAGTTGATGAATCCAAATGCTCTATCTTAGGATAGGGATTTTCATATTGATGTTGTCTCATCATGAGTGAGTTGTGGATGCAGGTATTCTCTTGCACCATGATGGTATGATGAAGGGGAGCATGCAGAAAGACATCTTTGCAGCTGAAACATGTAATCTCATTGATCAAAGCAAGGTAAAGGGACAAAAGTTTGAAA